>JBCAUG010009682.1:0-11186 GCA_038406175.1 Haplosyllis leylae
AGAGACAATACATTCATTACTGGAAGATGTATATCCTAAGGCTTCTAGATTTGTGTGGATGTGTTGCATAATGACAGTTCTTGTTCCCTTTTCTACTTCAATTGATATGTTTGATCCTTTGTCTTGAATAATGCTTGAATCACCAGAAGTTATTGTTGCAGAGAACTCCTTCTCATTTTTCTCAATGCTGACTGGATATGTATATTTCTGAGTGTCATGGTGACTTAGATTTCTCACTATTTCTTTTACATTCTGTCCTCCAGCATCTGCAGAAAAAAAATGTGATTAACAGAAACTGCTTGCTAGGATAGAGGATTCTTAGAGGATTCTTTTGTGAACACACATTTTGCAATATTGGAATTTCAGTACCACTTTTTAATCAGTTTCCACTAAATTTTTACTCACTTAAATAAACCAAGTTGAAATACCAACTTGTCATAATTTACATGAGCTTTTGAAGTAATTGGTAAATTAATTGAGCCAGCAATTGTGTAATTGTGTGAAGAATTCATTCATTTTATTTAAATTTTCAGATTTAATTTGGAGACTGAATCTAGAGTTACACATTTGGCTTTGATTTCAGCTGAAAGTTGTGTATTATACTTACCTGATGAAATCATGAGTAGAGAAGGAACCATTGTCTCTCGTAAGACCTCTTCATGAAACTCACACTTGTGTTTCAATGTCCAGTAGCTGAATCTATTTGGTGTTGGATGCTGATACTCCCTCAATTTTATGAGACATGCATAGTCATCAGTGGATTTGCTGTAGGGACATAGAGTTTCAAAAGTATCAGTCTGAGCAAAACCAAACTTTCCCATCTTTGCAGAAAGTAAGCATCTTGGTTCCTTAAAATACTTATGCAATGGGAATATATCCTCCTTGAAAACATTTCTTGGACACCAAATGCTAATTCGCAGTGAATCATGCTTCTGCATTGCTAGTACCAGTCTTATTTCTTTCTCCATTTCAAATGAAGCATCCATGTAGGAGGGATTATCTTCACCCTTATAAAGCTTCCATAATCTGATCTTTGAACATTCTGATATCAGCTGATGAAAAGTTCCAATAAAGAAACTACTTGGTGACTTCAGGGTGTGAAATGCACTGTAAATCATTTCCATGTTTTCAAGGGCCTTTTCCTCTGTTTTAACATTCAGTGGAGGGAGCATGGAGGGAATTATGAATCTTTGATTTGATTCATCCAATGCAATAAGCAAGTTGAAGTGCACCATGAGTTAAATAAGCAATTCAACTTCTCTTTCCTCCCAAATTTCTTCCAGTCCATTCTTTGTGACTTGTCCAGACATCAAGTCTTGCACAGTCTGTGGTTTCAAGCCTTCAGATTTTAGAAACCTGTTGTAGGTTGTTAAAAGTGCCACCTTGTTAACAACCCACAGAGGATCAGTGATAACATTTTCTCTCAATTCAGATTCAGGGTAGTATATGAAATGCCCAAGAATGTTTTGATTCTTCAGAAATAACTCAATGTCCTTCTCATTCATCCCATACAGTTTTGCTTGTTCAATGACCATGGCTAAATTGAGGAATCTCCTTTGCTCTTTCCTAGAATCTTCTATCATACCTGCTTTCAACTTCATCCATCTGACAGGTATTTGTGATCCCCAACTGCTTTGTTGATTGAAGTATTGCAAAAGTTTGCTTTGTAGATGTTCAAACTCTGTATCATTGCCAGACTTATTATCAACCACATAAATATTGTCTTTATTGATCAATTTTGCATAGGGACATCCTTGTAAGGTGTTCAGAATGTCATTGATGTAAGCTTCCACAATCAGCTCACGATTATCATGTTGTATGATGTCTCTGTGGGTCAGGACTAGTGCTATATTTGGTTGCAAATATTTGTGAGATGCTTTCACATGTAAAAGATTGAGCCAGTAATGTAGAACTGCTCCTGGAGTGTTAGGGTATCCTAATTTTTGATTTTTGTCAAGCATATGATGAAGTGGTTTAGTCATGTCCATCACAATCAGGGTAGTAGATTCATCACCAAAGAGAATTTGGTGAGTTGCAAATAATTCATTCTGCCCATCAAAATCCCTGAGGTAAATAGACATGGATCGATGATCAGATTCTTGTTCAGGCAAAGTATCCTCATAGCTCAGAATCTCTTCCCTCAGATGTTTTTTCAGAGGTGTAATCCTATGGTCACCCACTCCTATCTGTCTTTTTACTGCTTTAAGTTTTACTTTGAGACCTGTGCTTTGTTTGTCTGCTGTATTTTTGTCGGGGTCAGGATTTATTTGGTCTTGTGTGTTATTTGTATCCATTTGTTCATTATTATTCCCATTAGGATTACTTATCTCTGCTGCTACCTTTTGTTGGAGACTGGACTTTCTTAGCTTTATAGAGTTCAATCTGGCTAGTACTGCATGACTGAAATCTTTCATATAGCTGCATGAATCTAAAGATGTTTCATCCCATTTTTCCATCTTCTGTTCAGTTTTCTTCAATCTGGACTTAACATGGTGTATGGAAATACCTTCACTATTTTGGATGTCTCCATTGAACTCTTTGCCCATTAATCTAGTTGCCAATGATGTCTTGCCTGCCCCCTTGTGCCCAACCAGGTTCAAGGATGCACTGAACACTTCAACTTTGTCTTCTTGACAGGCCAACTTATATGCCAAATTAAGTCTCTGAAATAAGAAAGTAAATATACATTCAACAAATAAAATATCACATGTGAACTTTCTCAAATTTTCAAACCATTTCATCAGATTAATTAAATTTTTTTTAATTTCTCAAAGATTTTTGTAACTTTTAATAAAGGCCACTCAAACAATACATCTGCCAAAGGTCTTCTTTTTATTAGATATAATGTCCTATTTATATTTATTTTGGCTTCAGGGAATATTTTTCAAAATGCTACCACTCCTGGGACCCCCTCCCCTTCATGAAACAATTAATAATGATATTTGTGCCTGTTCTAATGAGCAAGTCAACTGGTCATCCCCGCCAAGACTTAAAACACATAAAGTAACATTCATCTTTCTCCTTTTTTACATTAGATTCTTTGAATTGGATGGGTTAGCCAAATTCAGCAAAATTCTCTCAAGTATGACTGAAGGTTATTGACAGCTTTTCTGTGTCTATCACTCTCAGTCCTGTTTAGTGCAATTAATATGAAGGGAGATGGGCAGTTCAAATCTTGCAAGCTTCTTTTTTATTTTGAATGTATTTGTGATAAAAATAGGAAAAACTCCAACATGTCCAACATCAATGGCCTAAATTCACATATTTGCTAATTGCAGAGTAACATTTGGTGATAATTCCAGTGATGAATGTTGCTGTGGGTAGCATCACTTCAAGATTTTGTAGTTACAATTTGACGACATCAAAGACATAGCCAGTTGTAAAAATCTCTTTTAAGGTTATTTTCAGCAGAAAACAATAAAAGAACTTAATTTTTCAAAAATAATAAGTTTAATGTTAAAATCCTTGTAAATGTTTATCAAATAGGGACTCATCCTGTGCCTTGTCGGATATGATGTCAGACAAACCTCAGTATTTAATGAACACACAGAGGTACTAGATACAAACCTTTTTGCACAGTACTTGTCTTCGCATTTGTGTTTGTGTGAACGTCTTATCGTCTAACGGAAGATCCAAATCACTCTTCTCACAACAGGCTTCCTTCAGTTGTTCCAGTTCATCTTCCACATCAGTCCAATCCGACTCCTGCAGCAGCAGTTTCTTCAACCCAGGTAACTTGTTTTTTATCAGATGAGTAAGGTATTTTATGTCTGACTTATTCATTGCTGTTTGCTCCAGGTCAAGACATTCCAAAGATGTTAATCCGGGATTTGGATCTGACAGGAAACTGGATAAACAACCCGTCACAGTGTTTCCATCAAGACGGAATATTCTGAGTTGTTTACAGCACGATAGAGACTGTAACAGTCCAGCCCACACTTGTTCTGGTATTGAACAACTGCGTTTACTCAGCTCATGTAATGGTGGGTTTTCCCATGATCCGATTGATTGTGTGAGGTAATACCCAGCTTCACCAATGGTGGTGTATTGCAGTCTTAATACTCTCAGATTTTTACATTTTGATGTAAATTTTAGAAGTTCAGCCCATTTACTTTCTGGCATTGAATATCCAGGCAGACTTATCTTCTCCAGTGGTGGATTATTTCCATGTCGTTTTATAAAGTCAGACAGAAGACTTCCGTTTTCTCTTAAATCCCATCGCCATAATTCTGTTTCAGGAGATGAGTGATCATCCTGGATCTTTTCATCAGAGTTTATTTCTTTTCCTTCGGAGATTGAAACAGGAAGAGTATCTGTTGGGGCTGAGGTAATGATGAGCTGATCTGAAAACAAAGAGAATTTACAAATCAGTTGATAGTGAAAATCCCAATTTCCACTATGAGCAAACCTGACAGAACTACAGTGCAATTTTTAAGAATTTAAACTTTCATGTCTACTTTTGTCTACTTAATCAAATAATTAACACAAACAAACAACAACAATGAGTAGAAATTTTGGATCTGTCAGATGTGACAGAAATGCTTATCATCAAAATCTAAATTGACTCAGAAATCCAAGAATTTTTTGTTGTCTAATTTCGTGAATAGGAATGATGTTATTTTGATAATCATAACATTTATGGTTGAAATTGAAGGTTTGAAGAAAATAAAATTAACTTCAATAACTGACTGGACCACTTGTAATTAAAATAATTTGATATATTTTTGTTGATATTTCTATGGAATTTTTTTAATTTCCTTGGCTTAGTTTTGAGAAAAACCAATCCAACCATTTCAGAGGAACCAATTAAATTGTTTAAATTAAACTTTTTCTTTATAAAAGATATCAGAAAATATAAATGCATACTTGATGGCACAAGATCAGGCTGAAGGCTGGATTCTAAATGCGTCCAAATGTCAGGTTCTACAAATCCTTTTCTTTCCCAGAGTTTTACTTCTTGTACAAACTGCTGCACTGTGAATGAAGCATCCAGTTGCCCACGCCACAAATCTAGAATCTGAGAACAAAAATTCCAGAAATTAATGGGCTGGTAACAGGTCACAATTTAAATAAAATAAACTCAATCAAAATAGCATAACTACACATAAAACATCTAAGTTGCTAAAGGATATCCCATTAAATTTCATACAAAACCTAAGATTATAATATAGTATAAGGCAGTAAATAATGAAAGCACAATCTTTTTAGTACTACTCACCCACTGTACTGATGTGTTTTGTACCAAAAAGTCCTGCAAGAAATCAAATTTTGCCTCAGGAAGATCTAGATGCTCCACCAATGATGTGAGCTTGGTTGGTACAATATGTTTTACCAATTCATTGAAGAAGAAATCATCCACCAAGTCATCTTCCTCATAAACTTGCTCATACATAAACTTTCCTCTTTTGGAAGCTGAAGCCATTGTGTTCAGTTAATAAACAGGAAACTGTGCTAAAATTTCTGTGAATAGAATCAATACATGTACAGGGTAGACAAGTTGGGCTGCCAACTAATCCAGCCAATTTCCTATTGTCTTATGAGTCCTTTTTCTTGTTTACAATTGATTCATGTTGATGATATCTATGTGTTGATGTCATATTGTCCTATCACAGGATGAAAGTCCCCTCTGCATCTGGTATATTTGAGTCACACTCAAACAAAAAGTGAGCCTACAGTCATCCAAGTAAGACAACATATGAAACTTGTACTAGCTACATGTGTGTGGCCCACTTTCATTTCACATAATCCATAATTACTTCACAGGAATGTTGTTCACAAGATGAATGCATCTATGAACAGAATTTAAATAGTTTGTTTCTATTTCAGTGACAGTGCCATTGGATAGACATTATGAACAGTAAGTGTAGCAACAGACAACAATTCAGTGAATTCAATAATAAAGATAATTTTGAATTATGGACTGCCATACTTCAACCTGTGATCTCTTGGATAAGAAACTCTACCTTGGTCACATTTAACAGAGAGGATCCTTAAATTTGACCTGATTCATGCTTGAGTGATTTGCCAGATTCTATGAAATTTGCTGAATTAAGTGAATAAAATAAAAGCTCTCCTGTATTTGGGGAAAACAAATAATAATTGAATGATATTTACAGTAATTCAAGTCCATCAAAGGTAATTTAAGCCCATGCCCATTGTGCATGATTTATACACTTTATAGTAAACCAAACAGTGACAAAACATGAGAGATAAGCAAACAAGTGTTCAAATGTTCAACTTTAAAAGAAAGGAACACAGAGATCGTCTTGTCCAGTAATAAAAGGCTAGTCACTGATCTTTAAACTTTGGTTTGGGTAATTTCACAAATTGTGCTTGTTGGACAAATATGTTCCCGAAAGAGATTAGTGTTGATATCTATGTGCAGCACAGACAACACTCAAACTGATGTGTTCATATTTGCTTAATTAAGCTCCCATTATTTTTGCCATGGCCAACACCTTTGGTTGTATTCATTAATTGCTCTCATTTTCATCAGAGAAATAAATGGTACATTGGTACTGTTCTGCAGAATAATTCAGCTTTAATCACTAGCGAAGAATCACAGCCTTATCTCCTTCATTGTACATAATCCATTGTCACTATACAAGAATGTGGTTGATTCTTCATGGGATTATGTGCGTGCAATAGCTAGCTCTATACAGACATGCACTTCAGTTCCTCTGGCAATACATTGATCCTTAATCCTAAATGTTGTACAAATAAAGTAATCTTAAATCTATTGGTTCTATTGCTTCCAAAGAATTGAGTCATTGCCCAATGTGCGTGACTCGGACAAATCTGGGACGTGAACAAACAGATCTTGAAATGTTCAACATTAAAGTAAGGAACACAACTGAAAATAAGTGCACAGGTAAACTGACATATCATTGTTCAGAAATAAAACAAGATCTGGGATCACTAAAAACTTACATAAACTTCAATTCCTCTGCTGATACACCTGCCAATGAAATATTTTAAGTCCGTGTCCTTAGTGCGTGATATAGACAACAATAACTTTTAGGAACATATTGGTAAAACATACACAATTTATGAAATTTCTGGAGTCACAGGTTTGGTTACTGACTTACCACTGTACAAGATGATCTAGTTTTTCGTGATAGGTGATTTGGTAGATTCTGCCAGATCCGACAGACATAAATTTTACATTTTTCACATTATTTGAGATATAAAAGATACAACTGAAGAGCTATAGGGTTGACTGACCTCTGCTAAAATTACTAGATTTTTAGAGGCTATGGAAACAAAGAGTTAAGCTGCCAAATAACTTACGTGAAAAACTCAAATGTGTACCTTGCTTTACAGTCAAATATCTAAACATTTCTCTGATGACGTCCTATATTTTGTCCATGTGTCATTTGATAAAAGGTTCATTGAATCGTGAGTCATGAGTTGAGTCGTGAATCAAGTGATAAGAGATAATAGGACAATCGATTCCAAAAGGCAGAAGTGAAGACCGAGAAACATGAAACAATCAACCTGTTTCTGTTGTGCAATCACTAATTCAGCCACAATAAATAGATTTACACCGATGAATTCCTTAATCAGTGGCAATAGAACAAGAACTTAGAAATATTTCTCTAAAACAAGAAAGTCCTCCTGTGTAAACGCAAGAGGCATGCTGTCTGCTGCGTACGAAGTGCTGGCTATGCTATCCTATCCCATAGGGGGGTACCTGGACCTGGCTTGGGGGCTTCAGGGGGGAGGGGCAGTCCCCAGAATACCCCTCTCCCCAGCTAGGGATGGGGTAACCCCTCCCCTGCTGTGAACAGACTGAAAACATTACCTCCTGTTGTACTATGTATGCAGGTGTTAACAAACTCAGCATGAACCAAAATCTTAGCTGTTTCCATTTCACTGAAGTTTTCTCCTCAGTTGGCTCAGACTAAGTCCTCAACCAAACATTGTGAGTCTACCTAAATCTTCCACTTTGTTCCGTCATCAGTAAAACATTTGTCTAATTTCAGCTTGCTGCTGTTGATCGGTAATGGAAACAGTTTAATCACATTTCAAGATGTGCTTGCTAATCAAGGATCGAAATTGCTACACCAGGCAAATAACACCTAGATGAATTCATCGGTGTATTGCAACCATTGAATGTCAATGCTGGCAGAATTCTGACAGGATTTGACAAAAAAATACGAAATATAGGAAAACTCCAGAAACGGGTTTCTTCATCTTCACTCCTGGCTTTTGTGATCATTGGTTTCTTGTTCTATTGCCACTGATTAAGGACAGTATTGTGTTTCATTGCCACCCCTCCTAAATTCCTTTACAGATAACCTGACTGCATATTATAATTATCATCTAGTTTCGGTGTAGTTGTATAACTTTAGCTAACCAGTCAAAACTCACTTTTGCAATAAAATTGATGAATCCAAAGAAAGGTCCACAAATTAAAATCAGCCTTTTGTTAAATTTGGCTTCACTGCTAAAGCTCACTTAAATTCAAACAAACTGAAATCACTAAACTGCAACATAATTGGCTTCACTTCCGCACAACTTGTTTAGACGGTTGATATGTATGTGACACACACTGATAAGAAGTGACTTACCTGTGATTAGCTGCTATTCTGCCAATGTCTTCTCCTGGATCCTCACTGGTACTGGATAATCCAATTGTTTTAAGAAACACATAATCCTATTGAAGTTTTGAACCGGATATGTCGCTGCTAATCTGGTATATTGATAGTCTCTAATCCGTTCCTTGTGAAAGATGGCACAAGAATCATGCTGTACAGGTGTGGCTGATAAGAAATAGGACATAAGTCAATAAACGTTTGAATATGATATGTAACATACGCAGTTATTAACACGCCGCATGTGTCTGATAAGAAATAGGACATGAAGAGATAAATGTTTGAAAACCTCTCCACCATATCCTGTGTTTTTGAATGCAATGCTGTGACGGCCTATTCATGTGATGACACTAATCAGAAACAGAATATGAGTAAACAAAGCGTTTGTTAAACAAAAACTTGAATATCCACAGTAAATGCTATTCTGCTTTCGTGTAGGAAAGCCATCCTTCCTCCATTCTTCAATCACAGTTGCTTTGGATGGCACAAATCAATGATTCAGAATGTCTTATTGTCTGTTGCTTGCAGATTCAGAGGAATGCCATTGGCATGTCACTTCTACCGCAGAGATGTGGAGTTCAGTTTCATCAGGCGATGTATGTGTGTTGTACACAAAATAGAACTTACATGTGTGTCAATAAGAAATAGGACATGACGGACAATCTGTCATAGTTGAACCAAAGAAAATCCCCATAATGTCCAAAGATACTGCTAGACTCCTTCAGTCCAATCATCTGCAGAGATACTCAGTTACAATGTCTTTATTTCACTTAATCCATTGTCACTTCTCAGGAATGTTGTTCATAGCATGAATGCATCAAGACCACACAGGTGTGCTGTAAACTTTAACCTCAGGTGATACACGTCTATTGTACGTAAAATAGAACATCAACTGTTCAAAGAAATGGGACGTCTGAAGTTTGTCATGAAAAGCGTAAAATTCACCAAATCTTCTGTTTCTTGTCAGTTGTGTGACCAAGTGCTTCCTGCAGAATTCCTGTGAATCCTTTCTTGGTGTAAGAATAGTGTCGTTCTGATTGCATGGAAACTTCTAACTGAGAAATTATCTCTCTGTGACGGTGGTCCGATGTACGTCAGAGTCGTATGACTGATACTGATAACAGATAAGCTCTGGAAGGCTTTGCACAAACATGCACAATAAGTAAACAATAAGCAATTCCCCAGGGGCACCGCCAAGCTTTGAATTTGGTTATGATTTTGATCCATCAATTTTTTTTCTACACTTCATCATTTTCTCCCCACATCCTGGTAGAATCCTGCCAGCATTGACATCACAAGTGATTGTCAATGCTGCCAGGATTCTACCAGGATTTGGCAGTAAATGATGAAATGTGTTGAGACTTTGTCTTTGTCTTTAATATGATTAATTTTATGATAGTGTGTTCAGTCTCATACCTCGAGAATGCTTGCCCAATTTAAACAGGTTCATTCAATTTGCCATCATCTAATATATATCACTAAACAAACGGCAAATGACAGGAGAGGGGTTTGGTAATTTCACCCCAAATTCAGATTTCACTAAATTATGGAACTTGCTGATTCATTAAATTGAAAGAAGGTTCTGACCGATGGTGTAAAAAGCAGCAGCCATATCAATGTCATGTCATATTAAAATGATATCTAATTCAGTGTGATTTTACTAATTTTTACAAAACAGGTGTGATGCAAAAAGTACTGTGGTCGCCCCTGTGATATCTAAACAAATAGTACTGGTACTAGTAAAAATATCGTAGTCGTTGTTTTATCTGTTGATTTGAACTTTAATGTATAATATGTGTGTACATCACCAATAGCCGGTTTAAACTGGCTGAGTCAAGGGCGGATCCAGAACTTCTCCCAGGAGGGGGTGCCAACCCCTGGTGGGGGGCGTGTACCCAATATTAATAACATTTTCTGAAAAACACTATGAAATTAAAGAAATTTTGGTCTGTAGGGGGGTGCGCGCTGGGAGCGCCCCCCCCTTAGATCCGCCACTGTAAGCACATTATAAGCACATTAGTATTGAGGTGGATGTAGCAGGCTGTCAGTGCACAAGAGCACATTTAAGGTAGGTGGGCAGGTTAACAGGGCTGGATCCAGACTTCTCCCAGGAGGGGGCGGGAGCGCCCCTCTTAGATCCGCCAATGCTGACAATGATAAGAAAAGGACGACATTTTGCGTGCTTTTAGTGAAAGTGTTTCTCCAGCAGACCACATGCCCTGACATGAATGTATTGTCATCACTGTGACTGATAGCACTGATAACAGGCTCAGATTCTATTCTCTAATAAAGTACAGAGCTGACAAGTAAAATTGAACAAATTAAATTCAGGATAATTGGCATGCTAGAAGTATTCCCTTCCCTCATTTTAATTTGTCAGACATTTTACTTGCGTTACTTAATTCGTTGCACCTCTTTACATCAGCCTGATAACAAAAACTGTGATACAGGTTGGACACAGTTAATTCGAACACAGTTAATACGAAGTTCCACTTAATTCAAGTTTTTTGCCACACACTCTCTTATCATTTAATGTTAAAATGCACTGTTAATTCGAATTCCACTTATTTCGAAGGAAAACCTTGCCGA
>JBCAUG010009693.1:0-11186 GCA_038406175.1 Haplosyllis leylae
GTACCAGAGGTCCAGGAAAGCGTAGACCATACTCGACCGTATCTGAGTATTATTAGTACACCTAAAAGACCTCGCATTTCTCGCATCGTAAAGATCATGAAGATTGCTGCAAAGACACGTCATAATATATCAATGCACCGATTCGAGTTTTTCACAATAAGATCAAATTTCACATTTTAAGACATGACATGCTTTAATGATTTTTCAAATGTGAAATGGTGCATGAAACAAAGTTTAGTTAAAGGTCTGACAAATAGCACAGGCTTCTGGATAAGCAGTCAACCTTAGATCCAATGATGGTCAGTGTTGTGAGTTCAAATCCCACTGGAGGCAACTTTTAAAACTTTTTTGAACTTCTTCATGCAAATTCAGACTTAAATTGTAAATGTGATCTTATCGTGAAAAACTCGTTTGAAGTACAGAACAATGAGACGACATAACCTTTTTCAGATTTTGTGTGATGGAGGAGAACTCGATCAATGAGAAGAGTATATATAATTGTTTACTCAGCCGATGAAACTAGCTTGAGGTATGCATTGTGAACTTTAATTAGCATTCGACTCAATGAATATAGGGAAAAGTAGCCAACTTGGAAAGCATGGTTTTCGGAGTCATTGCACAACCTTACGTGAACATGTATCTCAATGAGAACATGCATTTAGTCTTTTTCTATTATTTTCCTATTAATATCTTTGTATTGTGCGTTTCTAGATGTGGTACCATTAGCTGATTAGCTGTCATGTGATGCGCAAAAATACTTTGCTCAAACAATCTAGTTTTTCGTTTTTGGTTTTGTTAAGTTTGTTAAATTATTTTAAATATAGGTCTTCTTTATCTGTATCTTTTTCTGCAACAAAGAATAAAGCTCAAAACTGTTCTAGAGCCATATGTTATATTTTAAGATGAATTTATGGATGGTCGCAACTTACTGTCATTTTCTTCTCCCCACAGGCCGTTGCCATCGTCTGAAAAGTATTAATAATTAATTGCTTCCTCATTAAAATACATAGCAGTCAAATTGAAAGAGGTTATCCATAATATTTCTTTTGAGCCAATCATTGAACGTCCGACATCGAAATCTTTTCATTACCCCAGAGTAAAATCAGTAAGGACAGACGTGATTTGGGCGGTCAGCGACGAGAGAATTATATCACACAACTTGAATCGGTGATTGCAAAAAGTTAGCTACATGGCTGACTGTAAAGTGAGCAAAAACTTTTGTTTGTTGCTGGCTTATTTTGACACGTGATTTGAAAGTAAAACCACGAGTGGAATAATCCTGGATAATTCCCTCGTTCGCCAATATGCGTCAATCGAATTTTTTCACACAGATTACATGCTAAGCTCATGAATATATTTTAAAGTGTTAACCGATTCCTATTTTGGCTGCAAAGAAATATTATAATTTCTCTCTTTCTTTATTGAAACATTTTGAGGGGTATATTTAGACTATGCCACAATTAATGTGAATTTCAGACGGGTCCTCAAGAAAGAACATTTTCGGCAGTGTGGCTTGACAGAGATTTAAAATTGTACCTGAACATCACTTTTACCTAAACATTTATTTGACCCTAATTTTCATAAATAATTCAATGAGTTTCAAATCTGAAGCGAGAACCTTTAGCTCGTTCTCTAAAATCTCAATCTCTAAAGGTTTTTAATCGTGTTACTTTGTCTATCTATTCACATGGGGGGGGGGGCGGTTGCACCACCATGGTACAGGAAGAAGGCTTCGTCCTTCTTTCAGGAAGGATAAGATGGGAGGGAGGCCCCCCACGAAGAACCAACGAGGAAGGACAAGACAGGGAGGATGACTATAAAGAGGCCATCTCCGCTCTCACTCCCGGGATGGGGAGTGTGGTCAGTATGCTTTGTAATGTTAATCGAAGAATGTATCTTTATCGCCCGCATCTGAAGGATGGGGAAGGTAATGTTTTCACAGGCGTCCGTCTGTCCACAAGGGAGGGGGTACCCCAATCAGGCCTCTTGTCCCTGGTCCTTTCCTCTGGTCAAGATTAGGGTACTCGACTCCCCCCGGACGGGCTACACTGCGGGCGGTAAGCCTCTTGCGGTTTCCCGCAGGACTTTCTTGTTTATTGGCACTTACCAAGGCTGTCGCAGTTTAAAGAGGAGTACTTCCAGAACGGGTTCTGATCGATGCTACAGACAGGGTCTGCATTTGGTTTGCCGTTTTCCGTGAACCCTCCGATGAGACCTTTCTCCTGCATGTTGTTCAGGAAGCAGAAACTGTTGTCGCAGGAGACTTTCATCCCTCCTCCAATATCAATTTCAAATTTGGCTTGACCGTTCGGTGTATTGGGGAAATTACTTGAATTTACGTAATAAGATTTATATTGTTTCAGGTGTTCTAAATTAAGGCTTAAATTCTTAAGACTTTCTAGGTTTGAGAAGGCTTTGGGCTTGGGTTTGGTGTCGACGGTTCTGATACGAAGGACGACAAGGGATCGAAGACCTTGCCACATATCTCCCCTGATTTCCCGCAGAGGGTTACCGTTCAGGGTCAGAGTCTTCAGCTGCTCGAGGTTTCGAAAGGCCCCATTCTCAATTTCTGAAATTTCGTTTCCATTAAGAGAAAGCTCCTTCAACTGGTTAAGATTCACAAAGGCTGCCTTCCTAATAATGGTTATCCTGTTGTTGGTGAGATTTAATGTTTCCCATTTAGAACCTTGGGGAAAACTTGCTCCAGACAAGGATGTGATTTGATTTCCACTGAGATTAACTTTTATCATATTTGGAGGGATATTTGGGGGCACTCTCTTTAAATTGGCATTGCAATTGGAGTACGTGTTTGGTTCTGGAAAGTGCTCGTCTGAAATTGAAAATCAATGGTTTTATTTAGTAAGAACCTCAAGATAAAGCAAATGATGAAGACCATTGTGCACAGGCGGTGAAACTGGGAAGTAACGGATTCATTCTACATTTGAAAACCAAAGAAGATTTCCTTCGCAGTTCCGAAAGGGAAGTTTTGTCATTCAAAAATACAAAAAAAACTAAGGAGAAAAAGCTGAAAAGAAATCCGTTGGGTTGTGGAGGACTCGGAAACACAACTTCGTTTGCACATAACCCGAAATCGCTTCACAACAAAGTAATTTGAACAAAATAACTCTTATCACTCTTGGTTGGAGTCTTTTGGTTTTAAATGCGTTTGCTAATGGGGTCTTTTTGTCCAGTAAAAAGAACTTTTGATAAATTCAATTGGAAATTTCTGCGAAAGCGTTTAATTTATTTGGTTTCGATTTGATTTCATCTCTCAATTTTTGCCAAGCTTTGTTTGTGTTGTTGAAGCGATTAACATTTAATGGTAAAAATAGGCAAGCCCTATAACCTTTGAATTATAATAATCTGAAATTATACAAATCAAAGCAAAGCAAAAGAAAACAACTGGAAATGAAAAACAGGATTATATCTGTGTTATCTGTGTGTGAATGTGAACCTTTTGGAGTTTTTCACAAACACAAAATTGGCAATGTTGGAATTATTGCCAACTTTGTATTCCCATATATAATTGCAGTTTTTCTCTTTATTTGCACCAACTAGTGCTGGTAAATGTGTAATAAGAAATCAAGGAATATATGAGGATTGCATGGCAAGGTTACTCACTTTTTGAGACTAACTGGTGTTTAATGGTACAGCTAAAACAAAGTTGGCAACATTGGCTTTCATGTATGTGAGAAAAGTTGGTGAAAAACTCTTTTACTCCAAAATTAAATTGTGTGATTGCAGGAAGAAATATACCTTATCTTAATATCATGCTTTGATCGACCATTTGGTGCTGTCGTGTTAATCTCTAAAGACACAATAAGGTGTTGATAGATTGGTATTAGTCATGATTTGAAATCAGACAAATTGTCCTGTAATTAAATATCACCTGTTGTAGTTGACACTATCGCACGCCTCGTAGTTGTTGTAATGACTTCTGGTGTTGTTGCTTCGGATACTGTAGTTTCCTCTGTAGTTACAATCTCTTGAATACAGAAAGTAAAAGGTAAAATTACACAAACCTTTGCGTGTAATCAAAAAACAGGAAATGCGCCAGAAGCGCATTCTTGCAAATATCAAAATATGAAAAAAATTTCCACCAGAGTGAGATATTAACACCTCCTCCATAGATTTTAATATCGCCAACCTCCACTGACAATTGTCACACTGTGTGTGCATTTTTGTTTAATGGAAATATTTACAGACCACTTACGTACTACAAGGGAAGGTAATGTTTTCACCCGTGTGTGTGATTCTGTCCATGAGAAGAGGGGGTCCAGGACCTGTCTGGGGCAGGGGAGAGGGTGGGGTACATCCTCTCCGGGACCTGTCGGGGGGGGGGAGGGGTGGGGAGGGTAATCCTTTCCAGGTCCTGTGTGGGGGATGGGGTGGAGGGGTGAGGGGATGGTACCTTAACCAAATGACTGTATCCCCTGCCCTGCCCTGCCCTCCAACCCACTACCCCCCTGCTCACCCCCAGCTGGGATAAGGATGGGAGACCATGGTCGGTATTGCTTCATAATGTTAATGCGAGGCGGTCTTGTTTAAGCATCTCAAGCACAAAACTACAAGTTGGCTATGTATTTATCCATTCTCACCACATTTTTATACCAAAATTATCAACGAAAACCATGTTATGAGTGTACTTACCAACACATTCGTAGTGGATGGAGATTTTTATTCCTGGATTTGAGTCACACACGGAAGGGTCATCGAGCATCTCTGTTATATTTTTACTCTGCAAAAGAGAAGGAATGTTAATTGTTGCTATTGAAAAGAAACAACTACAGAATACATCTTCACTGGATGGATCAAGTAAAACTGCTCACTTACATAACATTTTGATTGGCCATCACATGCCACCTTTACATTCGGTGCTGCGAGATATTGGTCAACGCCTCCGCAATTACCGTCATTATCAGTACACTGGAAATAGGGCAAGTGAAATTAAACGTTTCAATTAGAAGCTATTCAAGACATTCATACACGTATCATTTTCTAATCGAACTGTTATCAAGCTATTTGTACTTTCGAATAGGTATCTTTAAACATACAAAAATGATCAAATTTGAATGTTATTCTCTTGAATTGATTGAGCCAAAAACCAATGCAGATTAAACTTCTACTTTTTAAGTGGAAATGTAGTCCTGAACATTTAGAAAGAAATTCTGAAATGAAGAGCAAATTTTGCATATCCAATGTGAAAACGTTTGCATACAGAATATTTGACGGACTTGACAACCTGCCATTTGAAGGAAATTTATGTTTCTTCTACCTTCATTCTTGTTGAAATAGCAGGATAGTCTCACTATATGGCTGACCGAAGGGATCAGACACACAGAGAAGAGAAGTCACGACTGAGTTTTCCCTAAAGCTACCTCAGTGACAATTAAAATTTGAAAGGGTTGCTTAATTTGAACCTGCTGCCTCTTGCGTAAGAGACACAGATATTACCATAGCGTCAGGATGACACAGGTAAATTGACCCTAATTCATGCTTCAGTGGCATTTATGGAAGATGTCACTGATCCACAAGGACATTGCAATTTTGGGGTGCGAAGTGTCTCACTCAAAAAACACGAGATCTGTATTAAAAGTAGATTTCTGCACTCATTGTTCTATTTGACGGTCTTTAATTGCATGCCCAATCAAAAATATTTTTGCTGTTAGTCTGTCATCGACTTGCTTGAAAACTTTATCTGATAGATCTTTTTGTTCTCTTTTGAGAGGTATAAGAATATTTTGATACTCACTGGCGGTAATTCTTGGGAAGTTAATCTGTCAATTTCAATTCGTTTGCCCTCTGCGCACAAGATTATAAGGTTTTGACCACACAGTTTTCCAATTTGAAGACCTCCTTTAAAGTTTAAAACTGACAGTATCAAAATTATCAATGTCTAAACAAAAGGTATTTATGGGATATTCGTCGCCCTAGACTAAGATAAATTTCAACTTTGCCAGGAAAATTATGTGGAACACTCGTTCATCTGACTTTTATCAAATACGGTAAAATATATATTTCGTTTACCTGCTTGGGTTCCCAAAATAATCGAGTTCAAACAAAGGATGAAGAAGCAGCCAGTCCAGTACTTCAAATTAACAGTCACCATCATCATTTTGGTTGTGATGACAATTTTACTCCGGTATGCTGACTGGATCCGTTCAAAACACAACACATTGGTTTCAAAAGACTGTATTATCCGAAAAGAAGTTTCTGTGTGAAGTTGAATGTCGTAATTATGACATCAGTGCTGTCCTTTCTATTGGTCTATATGTTTAGAGAAAAAAGTGTCGGAATTCCCGAATAATATGACCCTTTTGCATAGATTTTCTTGATTTCATAATTTGTGACAAAAATTGAAAAAAAAAAACCTCTAATAGGGTTGAAAAGAACTATGCGTACGTAATTTAGGCGTGACGGTCACTAACGAAAGTTTTACACAAATTTCCGGAAAGTGTGGGCGTTGATTTCGACAGCTTTTTATTATGGTCAAATAGATTTCCACAGTTTCATTACTTGCATGAAGCATTCCAGTAATTATTAGGTTCTTTATCGACATGACTCTCAGCTATGTATTAGAAATCAATGAGTAAACTAAACTGCGCAAATTGTAATGGTTTTTAAATTTATTCAGAGAATACATCAGCATTTTGTATACTTTTCTTCCTATTTTATACACAACAAAAAATTCTCGCAGACACTTCTTCGCATATTCCGCAGTAGAAAAAGAGAAGAGATCGAGTCAACTACGCAATACTACTTTAATCTGAATACTTCCTCCTTACTGACATGATAACCTCATTATGCTATATATTCGGGGTTTTCACGATAAGCAATCTGTTAGATCTGACAGAAATTGAATGCAATTTTTAAGAATTATCACAATTTAAATAATGAAGCTAAGGGTTATTTGATATTTCCAATACTTGCTAGATTGTGTGTACATCATCAACTTATTAACACATACAATAGCAGGGAGTAGAAATCCAATTCAAGATCTGTCAGATCTGACAGAAATGCTTATCATGAAAAACTAAATTACATAGCAATATTCCTCATTTTGAGGATATTTGGGATGAAGTTTCGTTAAAAAATTATTTGATAGCAACAAAACCGGATTAACAAAGCAGGAAAGTTAAGAAATTTGCAACTGTCCTAAAATGAGTTTTAAACTTCCCATCTTAGTCTAAGACTTAGAGTACTTGGATAACAAATAAATGCTATAGCAGATACAATTTATTTCTTCATCAATATCCGAAACCGTCAAACACAAAAATCGCTTGCAATTCGAAAGTTGCATTTGTGGTTTTTACACATTGGGTCATTATCTAGAGATTGTGTTCGTTGATCAGACAAATAAAAATACGTTTAGTATCACTTTTTCGATTTTCAATACTGTTAACACAAATACACAATTCACTTCTATTTACAGTAAAATTAAGTTTACATTAAAATTTTTTAATGGCTTATCTCACAATGGAATAGTAAAACAATGTGTGTCCCTAACGTCACCACAACGACAACTAATATTTTGCTTTTGCATGCAAAATGTTAAATTCCGTGAATTCCGTTTGTGAATTTGCGGATCCAGATACCGACCTCCAGACCCGAGGGCTCCAAAATATCACCGATTTGACCAATTTTTCCAAAATCTGTACATCGAGAACATTTTTGTCGTCTCACATTTCTGCCATGGTTTCGAGTACGTGTATGAAGGGGATGCATGCGTGTGAATGAATGTATGGGGTGTTTAATAGATGCGAGTGAGTAAGTGTGTGCCTTTATCTGAGCGTGCGTGTTGTAAAGTGACAATTTGTGCGCGTGTGGCCTCTAGTAGAGATCCGGGTCCTTCATGTCGTCGCGTAAGGTTGTAACGGAGATCAGGTTGATGTCGTCCGCGACACTAGAGCGATCCTTCCGGGGCACCACACTCTTCATCTGTGGAAGACGTCCCATTACTGTGTGTGTCTGAAATGCAATATAGTAAAACGCTAGTTGTGTGGTAGAGTACAAATGAAGAAGTTCACAAGAACGTGAACATGTTGTGATTGTAGAACACAGCCCATTTGGATAAATGGATCAAATTTAATTTTGTTTGCACCTTTATTTAACTCCTCTGGTAATACACTGCTTTTGTCAGTACACACAGATAGTAGTCTAAATTACCTGGACATTGTGGCACAAGCAGCCTGCGATTTTCCACAAAAGAACAAATAGGATGAGAACAGAGAGTATAATAAGTACTACTTTATACTCTCTGATGAGAAGAAGAATTCCTCCTCCAACACCGAACAACACTGCAATTGTGAGAAATTAGAAATTAGATTAAACTATTAATATGGAAAATTAATTTTTTCCCAATGAGTAAAAATATATTTGAAGATTTCCAGATGGAAATAGCGAATCCTTTAACGACTCAATGAATATAGGGAAAAGTAGCCAATTTGGAAAGCATGGTTTCGGATCATTGTAAACCTTACGTGGACATATGACGCATGGGAATATTCTACTGCCTTCGCTTCACAAATGAAGTTGGCTAAATTTCCCTTAATTCATTCCTTCGGTATACCATGTTCTCAATCAGTATTGTATCTCATTATTTTTAAATGTAGAATGGTGATTCTTTTGTTAATTTAATCTTTTATCCCAGTGAAATAAAATAAAATTTGGTTAAAATATGTCGTGGACAAGAAAACTATTTGCACAAGTTTCTTTGTTGTGACAGCACTTTCCAAATTGGAAAGAACTTATAGATCTACATTTTTTTCAACAGCTCACATGTGAAGAATAGAATTTTGCCTTTGCTTGACATTTAAATTCACCCGGCTTACCGGCCAAGCGTTGAGGTAAATTCTATTCACCAAACAAAAGACTCGTCAAGCTTTAACTTCTTTCCAAGGCTTCTTTCACACGGCGCGACAATGAAAACGATAACGACAAAATTGTTTTTGTTTTCGCGGTAGATGATAAAGGGTTCAGAATCCAATCAAGACGACGATGACCATACGCTGTTGCTTAGCATAAACGAGGCATAGCGAAGACTATTTTGTTACCTGTGTCATCGTGGCAGTGTATCTTTTCGCGCACTTCGCTCCAAGGGGCGTCGTTGTAGTTGGAACACTTCGGCGTCACTCGGGTTCCATTATGGGTGTAGTTGGCGATCAGATGACTTTGTTCGGCGGACTTCAGCCAGCACATGCTAGTATTGCAGACCATGGAGGGAGGGTTGTGCTCTATGTTGAGCTTCGGCTGTTTTGGGGTATCGGGGAAGGTGGACTTGTCAAGGAGAACGTAATTTAGTTCTGTCGTCTTCCAGACGTCTATTTTGAGGACCTCGAGCTCGGGGAGGTGGGAGAAACCGCAGCTATGTATTTCTACTACCTGGGTGTACATGATGCTGAGGGTCTTGAGAGACCGCAGGCCAACCCACATGTCTTTACGGATAGTGGACAGCGGGTTTCCGCTCAGGTCCAGAACGTGAAGTCCGTGAAGACCTTCAAAGGACTCGGACTCAATAGTGGTGATTTTATTGTAGCTCAAATCTAGGTAGGAGCATTTGGGGATCCTCGAGAAGACCCTCGGGGTGAGGCTATGGATTTGGTTGCCGCCGAGATAAACTTCTGTGGCTCCTTCGGCTAAATCTGTAGGTACGCAAGTCAGACTTAAATGGGACTTCTTGACGATGGTCACCTCAGTGTAACGAACCTCTTCAGCCTTCTTAGCACCTGCAATACAATTGCGAAAAATCCCCTGATTTTATTTTCCGACCATATTCATAACTGAGAAATTCATTGTTACTCATGACGTTGGGACTTTCAATACCGAAAATGTACACAACTTCAGTGTCTAAATTTTTTTACGTTGAGGAAAAGGTCTATTTGATTGGTGTGGTCCTTACGCATCCTTGCAATCGTTGTAAAAATGGAAACCATCACTCTCACAGTTTCCGCAGAAAAAGTTCGGAGAAAAGTTGATGAGTAATAATTTTACTTACCTGAAACTGAACAAAGGAGCAGGACAAGACAAACTTGGAGATACATCTTGGTCGCGATCGTTCAGATAACAGCACAAAACAGAATGTGCTTTTGACAGGCGTCTGACAGGCTTCGAAGCACAGTTACTGTCGTGGATAGCAATGCTGTGAACAACTGACTGAAACCGAATACTTGTTGTATTAAGTCAGTTACAATTAAAACATCCTCATCTGATGTGACGTAACGAAACAGTGGCGTCAGTCTCTTCACAAGAATGTCCAGCTTCAGATAGCCTTGAGGAAAATGAATGTGGTCGATCGTCACTGATAGTAGAAAATAAAATGTATTGAACAACTGAGATAGGGATTTTCAGAACGTCTGGAATTTATGTTAAACTATGAACTGGCAGTTACCCCGTCCTTTGAAAGGGCCCCAAGGCAAGATGTTCACTCTTCCTACAAGTTTTACAGCCCCTGACATTGATCACTAAAGGGACATTACACAAACTCGAACTCAATTTTCATTGCCTCTCACACTTGGATACCAAATTCTTATCAGGACAGCCAGGGAAATACTACACCCTGTGCTTAGCAAGGTCATAGCTCTGCCAGCCGGTGTGAATTTTACCATGCTTATAGTGCTACGAAAACGAATTGTTCCTTTAAATATACGGTAAACGATAAATTGTCCATCTCATAGTATTAGCTCTGCAACATAAATCACGAAATGACAAGCTTATGTGAAAATAAGGTGGGTTGAAGCAGGCAAGGCATGCGTCCTCTAAATCTGTGGTCATGACTTATTCGGTTCTGTAAAAATGAGTGACAAGATGGCTCGTTTTCAGTTTGCGAACTGTCTAATATTTTTCAATGGTATGTTTTACCGTAAACGAACAGCAATCTGGTTTTTGGTCAGAAAAGCTTTTGCAAACGACACTTTGATAATACTGAAATAAAACATATACTTAGTTCATCACAAGATGACAGAATTGGGACACGTTATCATTCTTTTCATTGTAGCCCGTAAAATGGATTTTCACAATGTAACACACTTTTTGTATTTTTCTAAACGAAAAGAACAGCTTAGGAAAATTATCATTTTATGTGGTGAATATTTTTTTTGTAACATGGGTAAGACCAGCGGCGGATCCAGGATTTCCCAGAGGGGGGGGCGCCAACTCCAGAGGGGGGTGCGCCAACCTATTATTTGGCC
>JBCAUG010009704.1:0-11184 GCA_038406175.1 Haplosyllis leylae
TTTAATACCTACCTTTCAAAAGGATTTCTCACACAAGTAAATTTAAACGTATGTCTAAGAAGATGTTTCCATCTATTCTCTGGAATCTGTCTGTACGGAAAAATTCTCATCATATTGCGGTCAAAGTTTTGAATCAACTTGTAAAAATTCTGAAATTTGACAGGAAGATCAACTATTAAGTTTAACGATTGACTAGTTAGTATCTCCGTTCTTTACCTGAAATCCACATACCAATCGGATGTTTCACGATAGGCATTTCTGTCAGATTATCTGACAGATCTCTACACAGGGAAGAGCAAAACAAATTTAGTCAAAAATTGCCCCCAGTCGGGATTGAACCCAGGACCTTTGGATCATCACTCTAATGCTATACTGACTGCGCTAGCCTGGTTTGTGCTGGCCAGAAGATTTCTGAAGTGAGCTTTGTTTCATGCACCATTTCACATTTTGGACTTTGGTCATTTCTAGAATCAGTAGAGCCATGAAGATTCAAGCTGGCAACTGAATGTTGACTTAGTTTAGTAGGTAGAGCATTGGCACAATGATCCAGAGGTCATGGGTTCATTCTTGACTGGGGGCAATTTTTGATGAAATTTTTTTGCTCTTCCCTATGTAAAGATCTGCCAGATAATCTGACAGAAACGTGTATCGTAAAAAACTGTAATAAATGGCCAATTTGCCACAAAATTTGCTACAAAAAAGGCCAACGAACCGATCTCAAAAAGGTGATATTTTTTGTTTGTGTTTTTGAATATACCTATCAAATTCGGGTCACATTTTTATTTTAAAAATACAGATGTTTACCTTCTTCACGCCATTTTTGATCATTTTTTCCAAGGTCCCTCGCAATTGTTTTATGGCCTGTGAGGATTCATTCCCGTTTAGGTAAGCTATTGCTGCTCTCCAATTTCTAGATGCTACCTGTTAAAACCGATAAAGAAACCCAGACAAGCTAAATACAAAATGAGGTGAAAGAAATTCCACTCTGTTTGGATAGCCAAGTCAAGGATATTAAGTTGTGTAAGAATTACACAGAGGTGTCTCAGATTTTGAGGCGCTCCAGAAATATGCAAAAGGAAATATGGAAATGTCCAAGAATCACACCTTCACCACCAGGTGGTGAAGGTGTGATTCTTGGACATTTCCATGAGGTAATAGTTGGACATGGTGACCATGGTGGCAATGGTTCATGCCCAAGAGATTTGTCATGGGGGTGGAGATCCACATCCAAGAATTTAAGTGCAAAATGGCCACCATGCCCAGAAATTTCCTCAGTACTGCAGGTGAGGACCCACACCCAAGAATTACAATGCAAAAAGATCTCCACATTCAAAAAATCTCTTAGTAGTTGCGATGAGGAACCACATCCGAGAATATAAGCACAAAAAAAGGTCTCTATGTCCAAGAATTTACTTACAATTGGTAATGGTGTTTTGCAGTGTAATTTTACAGCATGGGTGCCCACCACCAATAACCAACCACCCAGTCACCTTAATCATACATGTAATCATCCTGAGTTTAGGTTCCCTCATTTCCCACCAATAACAAGTGTCCCCACTACCCGCCTAAAGGTTTAAAAACAAGAGACATTTTCCCCAGTTCAATTAAACTGCTCAGGCAACCAACCCTACGAGATACCAACAAAAACAAGGCATCCCTAGTCAGGAGTTCAAAATGATCCCCACGTATTACTGATCCCTTCATTTTGGTAACCCTAATGGCGCGTTCACACTGCACGGAACCGGGACCAGGACAGGGACAGGGAACGGGACTGGCACAATAGGAGACAATGGGTCTGGTTCCATTCCAGGTCCTGGTGCAGTATGAACAGTTCTGCATAATTTTACAAACCTATTTTTCCAGGTCCCTGTCCCAGTCCCCGTTGCGTGCAGTATCAATGCGCCATAACTTCCACACATCCTCAAGTTGTTTCTAAAGCCAACCGCCTTGACCCTTTAGTGACAACTTTTGCTGCATTGAGACGTCCCTGTGCCCAATTTTTGGACTGAGTACAAAATCAGCTCAAATATTGAGAAAGTGGGGAAATGGTAAATGTGAAACACTGTCAAGTAGAAATCTGAAAATTTATTACTCACAATCCGCAAATGAGGGCCTACTTAGAAATATCTTTCATATCTTTATCGCTATCTGTTTTAAAGATTTTGTAAGAAGGAAAGATCGTTTGGAACTAAACTTCCCGTTCCAAACACCTCAAACATCCCCCCCTCCAGAATAGAATCAGAATACTTACTTTCAAATTTTTGCAGAAAAGAAATTTTTCTTTAACGTCCACATTTAAATTTAACTTGTTCATGTTCACTACTCCAGTAGCCAAATTGTACTTTTTACAAACTTCTCGAATTTTGTTCCTCCTCCGCTCTTGCATCTCTTCAAATTTATCACACTCTTGGGTGTTTGTCCGAATTTGAAAGACATGATATTTGGCAAAAGGTAGTAATATGTTCTGCTTAATAATAACTGAAAGGACAAGTGATAAATTGCAGGTAATAAATTTAGTATTTTTCTGTCACACAAAACATTTGGACAGGAATAGATTTGCCATAAGTAATAAATGTAACTTACCAATTATATTATTGCGATGAAATATAATCTGAGTAAGGACGATGATGACCAGAAAGAAGACCCCTATGGAATATTTCGTAAGGAATTTCATGACAATCAAGTCAACAACTTTTACCTTTAACGTTATAACATGTAGCAAAAATCGATTTCTTACTTTCTTTGTTTGACATCTGTGATACAAATTCCGATCTTATCAAGCACTTGTTCGATTCAAATTATCTTCAACGCAATGAACCAAGATCGTGGCAATTGTTTCCATTCAAAATAAAGCATCAAAAATGGATCATTAAAAGCTTTAAAAAAATCCATAAAATAAATTAATGCGGAAAAGATTACACTACAACTATTGGGTTTGATAAAAATATATTTCGTCTATAACTCTTTCAATTATCTACTCTTTTCCTATCACACAATTTTACTGAAATTTCTTAGCATTCTTCCTTACCGACCACATACCTACCCCCCCCCGCCCCCACACGCACACACACACACACACACGACATTACTTTACTGGTCAGAATTTCAATAATTTATCTGTACATTTTCGGTGTTAATATCACACTCAACTACAAGTTTAAATTCATCCGCATCATGAAATTCCTAGGCGACAGTTAGGAGAGTCACATGTGATTACTAAAATCATGAAAATTGATTTCAAAAACTAATATTTTCAATTCTACTTAAAATTTGTTGCCAAACTACATGGATGTAAAAAGAACCAATGTAAGCAAAAGAAAACACAGAACTACAAATATTAATGCCAAGTAAAGAAACAATAAAATCAGTTGGATATCCATCTAATGGGATCCATAATCAATGAAGAGTGGAAACTGAGAGACTTCGAACTTGTGCCCTTTCACAAATGATCTCTCATGCTCTCCTTTCTCTATCTGAAAAACTTTTCATAAATCAAACATTTCAAAATCTATTGCATAGACATCTCTTATTTAGTCCGAAATGTTTACGTCTTGGTAATTGTCAATCAGTTTTTGTTCTTGGCCTGTATTGGCCTTATCCAACCCCGTAGTAGACTGAGCCTGTAAAACGCTCCGTATTCCACAATTGGAAACTCTTTCAATAGTGAATCTTTGAGAGTTGCTATTACAAACTACTCAGCAAACATCTTGGAAAATGCATGTCAATCAGAACTGGTCTGTAAAATAATCGAATCAAGTTACGTGCAGTTTTCAAAATTAAGAAATCAATCATCACAGGTTTCTAAACCAAAATGGATTAGATTTTCACAAAATTTCCTTTTTCTCATGGTTTTTGTACACTGAACAATGTTTTTTGACAAAAACGTTTCAAAGTATTAATATTGTCTTTTCATGAAGTTACCCATACTTGAAAGACTTCAAATTTCAGTCTTTTTCCCATTTCATTCAATTCTATTAAGACTACATTAGATTACTCAAATACGAAATATGCTCCAGAGTCAATTGAGCTTTTTACGATAGGCGTTTCTGTCAGATTATTTGACAGATCTTCACACAAGGAAGAGCTAAAAAATGTGTCAAAAATTGCCCATAGTGGAGTTTGAAACCAGGACCTCTGGATCCTCTGGCCAATGCTTGTAAATGGTATGTGATACAACTCTTCTTATGCAGGACCAAAATATGCCAAAACCTTCCTCTCATACCACTAACTATTACCAACAAGGCCTGCGGTATAGCCTGTCCGCCACTGGGGGTATCCCCTATCCTGTCCTGTCCTGAACTAGGGGTACCCCCATCCCCCTAGCTACTGGCTTGACAAAGGGGGTAGGGCTTTGGTGAGCTCACAAAGACTTCGAGTGCGGTGATGCTTAATCAAATGAGTGCGGCAAGAGACCAAACACACACAAATTGGAATTGTGTTAGATTTTTGTTGTCAATTTCTTTCTTTAAAAGATAAATATTTACTGTATCCGAACATTTCGAAATCTATTGCGTATAAATCTCTAATTTTGTTGATTATACTAGATGGAACTTCTCCGTAATATTTTTCCAGGAGCATGGAAGTTTTACGTTCATTAGAAAGAATCAAGGGGTTGCATTTCTTCGAAGAAAAGAGGGTCATGACGTCCTCATTGATTGGTCTATTTCCTGCAAAGATAAGTAAATAGAAACGAATTCCCTTACTTTGACAAGACCTTCGCAAGAGAAGAATTAATTTGTCTTGTAAGTTTTAACTCTGAAGCTATTCACCAAAGTTGCGATTTACACTTTAAGCCCCGTTCACACTGTACGATTAGCGACTGCGATTCGCTTTTGTTTATTATGGGCTGTATAGGAGTTGGTAATCCTGTCGGTACAACCATTTGTTGTGATAAGAGGAATCAAAGTCGCAAGTGGAAAAAATGCGCAGTGTGAACGTGCCCTTAATTCCTTGATTGTTGTCTGGAATCAGTACAGCTTTGGATTAGGTTGCAAGTGAAGACTTAATTTATCAATAAAACTATCCAAACCAGATAATTTCCTGATGACAAAAGGTGCTTCATATGCCAACTGCTCCAAATATGTGATGATATCGTAATCAATGTCACACAAACCACAGTACAAATAGTAAGGCATCCAGTGCTTGTCAAATCTTCATAAAATTAAGAAATATTTGAAATGACCGTGTAAATATTTTGTTATGCTCACAGAATGTAAGAAATACAAAATGTAAAACAAATTTGACATGGCCTTAAACAATGAATAAATTATACTTTTTCTAATCAATAAACTTGAAAATTCCCCCAAAAAATTCAAAATGGTTTGAAATTGTCAGAACTGTGTGGCACTCTCCATCCTGTATTCTCACCCAAAAAACTACAAATTTGTGCTGTTTTACCTAAGAACTTGAACTGTCATCTGCGATTTAGATAAATAAGTAATCTATCAATATTTTCCATCTGTTTCCTTTTACGGATCTCAGTATGACTTTCGAGACATTTATGAAAGTTATCTTACCTGCCCTCTTTACCATCGAACAGAATAATCTGCAGAAATTCCTGAAACCTGAGCCCTTCGCCTGTTTTCAAATCCTCCTCGGTGGCATTGCGTCTAAATTTGGCTATTGCACGCTTTGCATACCTTTTTAGAAACATGCCATCCAAGGGTTCAAGACTGAAGAACTTTTCTATCCACGCGGATAAAAGTCTGGAAATCAAAGGAAACTTTGCTTCATTTTCTGATGCACATCAAACATTAAGCACTGAACAGTGAACTATCATATCCCAAGAAGGGTTTGAGTTTGCTTTGAAATAACTGATTTCCCAGATACCTCTCAAAGGGATTCCTGACACAAGTAAATTTAAAGGCAGTTCTCAGCAAGTGTTGTTGTTTATCTCGGGACTTCTCGGCAAAGGATGCGACTCTCATTAATTTATTGCCATGCACGTGGAGAAACCTGGAGACAAACACATAGACAATGTAGTCTTCGCCAAAATGGATAAGATTGTACCATTTAGTTCTACATAGACAGCAGAAAATTCGTGCATTGTCAATGCCATCAGAAGAGTCTTAGTTTTACGATGTACATCTATGAGAACAATTTTTCACGTTTAAAAAAGTGTAAAAAGGAACAACATAATAAAATGTGATACATTGAACATATTTTAATATTAGTAAGGGGATGGGAGCGTTTCAAGATATTTGACTTTTTTGGGATTAAATATTGAGGCTGAAATTATTTATTGGTGGCTCATAGAGTCACCTTATTGGTTACTTCGAAGGGTTTGTAACATCCTATCCACAGGGTTGTTAACACCTTTGGCAGTTATATGATAATTAGGCAGGCCTACTTTAACCTGCAGTGATTGGTTGGAATTTGTTTACACAGAATGCTACGATGATGTCATTATGCCATGACATGCACGTGCCACCAATTGGATCAAGGACGCAATGTTATATTTTTCAATTTTGACTATATTTGCAGACCACGTACGTAGAGTGGGGGAAGGTAATGTTTTTATTCGTGTGCGTGATTCTGTTTACTGAGGAAGGGACTGACCATGAAGCAGCTGATCCGACGGCCCCCTCCCTTTGCCAGAGCTGGAGAGGAAACAGGAGGAATATGGACGGATATCCTGTTTCGGTGTGCCTTGTAATGCTAATGAGAGGTCTTTCTTGAACACATAAAAATATTTAAATGTCTCAATATAGTTTGGGTATCCTTGCTAACATAAATAATTGTGTACCATCAGGTTTTGCTAAATATATAGTTATTTTCAGACAGAAAATATCTCACAGATATCGACTATAAAACTTCAACCAGAATCTTGTGACACCATCGCAAGTGGACGAATTTTCTGATATTCCTTCATTATGATTTACTGCAGGTAGAATGTCTCGGCATCACTTCTTACGTTCCAAACGAAGGAAATATCTTCCTTCCCCTGTGCTGCTTTTTGTATTCTAGTTTTGCCTTCCGGATATCAGCGACTGTTTGATTACCGTTGACGTAAGCTATAGCTTTTCTCCAGGTGGTTGAGCCAACCTGCAACGAACCATAGTTTAGATTACAAGGATAATTACGACTGGCAGCAGGGTTCATTGTAAAACACGTACTGCGTACCGTTTAGTTTATCCGTCTGGTTTGTTTCTTTTTGTTGGGTCATTTGTACACTGCAGACTTACCTAATTACCCACAACAATATCTGTAATTCACCGTTGAGTGCTACTGCTGCTGAACTTCTCTGAAAGCGGCCTATCGACACATTGTTACTAGCGGATCAAGGAAAGGGGATGCCGGGTGCCCGGGTTCCCTGACACCAGGATTTGGAGATCCCAGTGTACTATTAAGGGCTAAGCAATTAATTTTGGGGCCCTAATGTCAGATCTATACAGTTCAGGAAAATTCTCTAGCCTCTCTTTGCTTGGCATCATCATTATATTTATTTCAAATTCTTCTAGTCTCACTCTGCTCATCAATTCATTTGCTCACTTTATTTTGCTTTGCTGCATCAGCAAGATCTCTGAAATTTTTCCTGGGAACCTCCCCCCCCCCCCCCGCCATGACCAAATGCTAGAGCCGCTACTAATTTTAGTGGAGAAGGGAAAGCTTGGGTGAGTCTTGATCTTGAGAGTCAACTAATTCCCATTTGAACAAAATCGTGCAAAACGGTAGTATTTTTCACATTTTAATTTGTGGTCAATTCTTTTGCACATTTTATGTTTTGCTTTGAGTGCACGGAAGAGAAATTGTTACCTTGTGATTCTGACAATAAATGAATTTTCCATCAACATCTGTTACCAAAGTCAGATTTTCAATTTGCGATGTGCTTCGTGTTATGTTGTATTTATGACATATATTTTTGATTCTGGTTTTCCTTTTATTTTGAATTTCCATGTAGGTTTTCCAAGCAACATCAGGTATCCTTGGCATTTTGCTGTTGCCTTCCCCAGAACAAAACGTTATTGATCGTTCATCGAAATACTGCTGTACCGCCTTTAGAACTGCAATGTACAAATTAGTCTTAATCTGAAAAATTCCAGCCATGAAGTAGATGTACGTTTGCCGGTCATATTCCAGCTGAGCTTGAATTTCTTTTGAAAGTAAAAAGATATGTTAAAGACTTACATAATTCACTGCAACTGTAATAAATCCCAAAACAAATGACAATCAATATAATTGAGATAAAAAAGGTTCTTTTTAAAAGACTAAGTACTTCCATGCCAGTTCAAATGGAAAGTACAGTTTAGCAATATGAAGATTTTGGTTTATTCTCATGTAATTCTCTGCAGGAAAGTTCGTTGTTAGTTGGATGTATATCCTATGGAACATCCATTCTTCTCATTGTTTATGATTGTCATATTATTATTCCATGATAATAATATTACCTTTCTTTGGCATAATAAACATTCTTTTAAATCATAAATGTAGACACACCCGATTGAAAATGCTGCCTGCATATGTGTTTATTCACTTCAAAACGTATCCGGAAATTCTACACTGAATTGAGAGGCATCAAGAGACCTTTTATTTTGGTGGAAAAGTAATTTGCTGGTATCTTGACGCGTCATTTTCTGTGATAAATTCCTGTCTTAAATGTTTATACTTTCTAGACATATTTGCGACAGTATATTTTACTTGTATGATTCAAGAACATGTGCTGTTCACAGTCAGTTACTAATGCTTTGAACACATGTGTTGATAAATCAAAGATTACTCAGTGCAATTAATTGACACAGGGAATTTCTTCAAACCAGGACCTGTTGTTCAGCTTTCAACTTCCAACTATATCGTACACTATGTTTCTAACATACCACCATTGAATATTCTAGTCAGAATTGACTGAAACGATCAAAAACAATCAGAATCGGATTCTCTTCCTGTCGGGTGTTCAACGCCGGACTGTAATCGTAGCTTAATGAAAAATTCTATTACTTAATTGTTCATTTTTCAAGAGACTTAGATTTATTTTCTGTCTTTTCAAAAGGTAAATATTTATCATATCCGAACATCTCGAAATCAATTCCATAAATATCTCTTATTTTGTCCATGACATGGGTAGGTATATCTTTGTAGTAAGATTCAATCAATGTTGATGTGTTCCTGTTGTCTTTCCACTGACTGGATGAGGGACCATAATCCGGGGCAGGGAACTGCGAAATAACTTCTTTACTCACGATTTTATTCCCTAAAAAGTTTGAATATTTATATCTTACAATTTCACAGGTATTGTTGTGCAAATAGAAACATAGTATTCCTGGATGTGGTTGACAACTCGCCTGCCATTTTCTTCAGGACGAACGGAGCTTCTTTTGAAATATTTTCCAACCGAATAAAAGCGTCATACTGCATACCACACATCCGGCAATGCAAGTAAAATGGCCTCCAATGGTTTGCAAAACTGAAATAAGTGGCACACGTATTCAGAATCAAATGGCTTAAAACAAAAATACATGTAATAAAAGAGAAAGCAACACATTTAAAACAACAATATTTGTAGGAAAATAGAGAGCATCTAGGTCCAACAAGAACACAATGAATTGGTCAACTTCCGATCACCTACTTCATGTACACCTTGAGGAACTGCTATTGGGATATAGAAATTTTAACGAAATCTTATACCTGTTGCAACTTTCCTTACTGTAAAATTGCAGATAGCTACAGCGGTGACATACTATTGCGCATTCATTTCAACAAGACAACCTTTCATTAATATTCTGAGGCATACCGGCCACGCCTCCTCCTTTCTGGAAGGGGGGGGGGTCCCATGCCTAGCCTTGCTGGGGTGGGTGGGATAGTGAGGTTCCCATATTCAAGGAGTGATACCAGTGCGTAGTTTAAAGATCCATTCCTGGTAATTGCCTGGTTGGTTCAGACCAAGGGCCCTTGCCTTTTCAGGACTGAGTCCGAGGGCTTGCCCGAGGACTGGGTCTTAAAAAGCAAGGGCCCAAGGTCTGAACCAACCAAGGCAATTTACAAGGGAATGGATCTTATTATAACCTAACAAAATATGTTCTGGCTAAAAATGAGCAAGATCTGACTGCTAGTTTCCTCGGAAATTGCCCTTTTAGACACCAAAGTGAGGAGCCAAGTCAGCCACCTTTGTTATTGCTTTGACGGCCATGACTGCTCATTGCTACACAATGCTCTTAGTTGCCTTTCTGTGATTGGTTGTGGCCTTCCCATGCCTTTCGAGGCTCTGCCCCTGGGCTTGGTTACACAACCAAGAGTGACCGGCGTCCACTTGGTTGGCTCACCAAGGTCTTTGGTCTGAGACAACTAAGACCACGCCGGCGGGTTATAATGGAGGTCCCATACCCAACCTTGTGTGCGGAGCATGGCAGGGGTCCTACAGTCAACCTTACCAAGGGATGGGGCAGGGTTTCTATGCCCAGCCATGCTAGGGAGTGAAGGTCAGGGCAGGGACTCACTCTCCTCACCACCCCGCCCCCCACGTGAAAAGACGGACAAAAGTATGAAAACATTACGTTCCATTGTACTACGTGATAAAAAGACAAAATCATACAATTCCTGATACCCTGAAACGTATTGTTTCTCCGAGAAACCATAAACACTCGACAAGAAATTTTCCTCACTTCAAAACAGTTTTTAACACTGACAATCAAATGCCTTCTTTATAAAATTGCTTTGAGAAAAATCCTCACAGAAACTTTCCAGCACCTTTTTTATGCACTGGGTGATACTCACATTCCCGATTTCCCACGATGGAGGATAAACTGAAGAAATTCTAGGAACGTTACTCCATCTCCCGTTTCCAGTGCCTCTTGAGTCGCTTTCGGTCTAAACATACGCATCATGGCCCTTCCGTATTTTCGGTGAAAGAGATATTTATTAACGGGATCCTTCAGTCTAAATTTGTCTCTCCATGCCGACAAAAGTCTACAAACACCGGTTTTTTATCTTTGCTGGCTCGGTAGAGTCAGCTTATTAATTACTTAGGGGGGTTGTTAACATCTGGGGAAATGGTGGAGGGGAACCTTTGGCACTTTTATGATAATGAGACCTAGATTTTCTGTATTGTAATTGGTTAAAACTTAGCATTTGGAATGGTGTGATGGGGAACAACCAATCATATAATGACTTTTAGCAGGGGTTCTTAACAGTTCTTAACAGGGGTTCTTAACGGTTCTTAACAGTTCTTAACAGGGGTTCTTAATGGTTCTT
>JBCAUG010009715.1:0-11183 GCA_038406175.1 Haplosyllis leylae
TACACTTAAAGTGACCAAAATACTGCTTGACCTCTTTACACACAAACTAGAATGCTACTACAACTTTTAAGTAGGTTGCTGCTGTGTAAATACACTGCAGTATAAATTTACACTATCATGTACACACATCTGGTGAGGGGCTGCTCCCTGTGGAGACTAATATCTGTGTCTGTGTATATATACACAGCCACGCGTCTAGTTGCTTAGTTGGTTGTTGTGGCCACTTATGAAATTTCAAAAACTTCATTGGATTTCAAAAATTCCAATTTAGCCAAAATGTGTTTCATGCCATTCTGAGCAACTCTGATTTTTTGGACCCGGGACCCCCTGCGAAAAATAAACCCTGCCAGCTTTGGCTTGATACAAATTTGGACTGGAAATTATTTTTTCCAAATTTTTCATTTCTTTACAAAAAGTTTTCACACCAGTACAAAAAAGTCATCTAAATTCAAAATTATTTGAACCAAAATGCATTGTAGGAGATTGCTGCCTTGCTTGTCACCAGTTATGACATTTCAAAACCAAACTGTGTTTCGGGCCATTCTGAGCAACTTTGATTTTTCACAAATTTGGACCAAAAATTTTTCTTCACATTTTTAGGTGGTTTAAGTTTACACTTAAACCACCTTATGCCGTAGCACATGAGAATTTCTAATCGGCAATTTGGGACACTTCCCATTGGAATTTTTTGTTAAATTTGGACACAAGACACCTTGTGACATCTCCTAGGATCCTTTTGGTCAATTTTGCCATATGTCAATTTTTGACGACTCCTGGGCCGTTTGAGTACTTTTGTCAAAATTGGGTGCCTTCAGAAAATCAAAGTTTTCTCAATGGAATGACAACTCATCAAAATGTCTTGGAGGTTTTAGGAGGGCAGATAACTAGGCTATATGATGGTACCATTTTTGGGGGTTACACTTGGCGGGTGCTGTGGGGCATCAAATAAAAAGTTTGCATTTTTCGGCACATTTGTGACAGCTTAGAGGGTACTTGGGATTCACCTATTTGATAAAGAATCAGCTCATAGGTGTATCTTAGAGTTTTCTAGATACCTTGGTTTGGATTTTTGAATATGTCGCTGGTTGACCATTTGGTGGCCTGATAAGTGCCGATTTTTGACAATTTTTCAGGATTTTTCTTTACCCCCAAATTTCAGAATTTTAAGCCATATATTGGCATAGATGTGTAATAATATGTGAATTGGAGTAGCAATTTTTTTTAAAATAAATTTGGGGTACCGTCTCAGAGCTATGGCTGTTTGAGTAACTGGCTGTTTTCGGCCAGTGAACAAATTGTCCATTTATAGCATGAAGAGTCAATGATAGGGTGTAATGTCAATTGATATTTGTAGAGGACCTTTTTACCTACCAAAAGGCACCTTTCGAGAATTTTTATGATTTACAGTTTTCTTGTAAATTGAGGAAATGTGAAATTTTTTTTGATGGGCTGCTGCATATTTCATACATGTGTTGGGAGGTCAAAAAATGATATCAGTGGTCATGCTCTAAGGGTATGTAATGTCAAAATTACAAAATCTTAATGGGGCACATTTCCATGACTGTGTTGCTTAATGACCCATAGCATCAAGCCATTTGAATTTATTTTTTTCAAAAATGGTGAAATTAGATGAAAATTTTGAAAATCATCATGTTTAACATGTTTGTGTGGTTCTATCACTCTTTGCTCATTTCTGACCTTAATACTTGTTTGATTTTGATGTATGACCATACAAATCAATGCTTATGACCTCTTCTACAAGAATATGGAGTCAACTTGCCACTGGAGGGCCTTAAGGCACCTAAAAAATGCAAAAACATGCTGAAATTGTCAATGTTGGCACTTTTTTTTGCAATTTTAAGGCACCTTAGAGGCTCTCTAGTGGCAAGGTATCTCCATATTCTTGTAGAGGAGGTCCTAAGCTTTGATTTGCATGGTCATACATCAAAATCAGACAAGTATTAAGGTCAGAAATGAGGAAAATGTGAAGCAAATTACTAATGCTTGTATCTCCAAAACTAGACAAGATATCAAATTTTCAAGTACATATTTAGAATCAGCAGCAAATTTTATATCTGATGGATGTGGTCTTGTAATTTTATAAAAAAAATTGAAAAACTGCAAATCATAGATCTAGATGACTCAGGACTTTTCAAAATCATCTATTTACAGCATGGAGGGTTGATGATAGGAGTATAATGTCAATTGGTGATATGTAAAGGACCTCTTTAGCTACTAAAAGACACCTTTTGGAAATTTTTGCAATTTATGGTTTGAGATTGAGACATCATGAATTTTTTTCAATGGTCCACTGCATGACTTGTACTTAGGTTGGGAGTTCAAAAATGATGTGAGTGGTCAATGTAAGGATGTCCTAAGGGTGTGTAATGTCAAAATTAGAAAATCTTTACTGGGGCCACTGATGGGCACATTTACATGAATTTGTCACTTAACAGACTGTAGCATCAAGTCATTTGTATTATATTTTTCAAAAATGGTGAAAATGTCCATAGAAAGTATTTTTGACCAATTTTGATGACCTTGATATGTGACATCAAAATTGGTGTCAATATGTGTGAACCTCATCATGTCAATTTGTTTTTTTTTTAACCTCCTCCATAGTCCATCTGTTTGACTTTTTGACATTTGACATCTTTTTTAATAATTTGACATCTTCTGACAATTTCACATCTTTTTGACAATTTGACATCTTTTTGACAATTTGACATCTTTTTGACAAGTTGACATCTTTTTGACTTAAACCACCTCAGCCCATCACAGAGCTATTTTTTCTTAATATTTTATTGTAAATAGTAAATGAGATGTGTCTGCTTAACCATTTTGTGCTCACAGGGTCAATACAATCAAGAGATTTTCAGCAGAGCTGTTGCAAACAGCATTGCTATTTAAATGGAAATATCTTTCTGGGAAATTTCTAGTTTTCTCGAAAGATTTGAGAATTTAAGGTACTCTGATTAGTCAAGATGGTGGTCACATGACTCAAGAATTAAATTTCATGAGATTTGGGGCTAAATGAGACCTGCCAATGTGTTTGGTTCTTCAAGAGACCTATTTTTGCTTAATGAAACCTGTTTTTGCCAATGAGACCTGTGAAATCTCATAAGAATTTATGAGATTTCATTCACTAGACCTGTTTTTGCTTAATGAGACCCTGTGAAATCTTGTGAGAATTTGTGAGATATCTTTAGCAAGACCTGCTTTTCCTTAATGAGACCTATTTTTGCTTAATGAGTCCTGTGAAATCTTGCAAGAATCTGAGAGATTTCACAGGAAATGATATGTGCAATTCTGCTTAATGAGACTTATGGCACAGCTCTGTGTAAAGCCTACTAACTTCTCTGTTTTCTGATAAATTGGTCAAAAGCCAAAATGTTTTGGGGGTTGTCAAAGATTTAATTTGTGTAGAGAAATATAAAAACTCTAACAGCCAGCTCATTTGAAACAGGTCTTTACTCTGTGAAGCTCTGATTACAACTGATGAAAAGGCAGAAAATTTACTGGTCACATGACCACAGTGTCAGAAAAAGTCAGCTGAAGAATACTAATTAATATTCGTATTAGCTATTGAGAATGCTGAGCTCATGTTCTAGAATGTGGTGTAGTCTTGCTGAATATGCAGAATCAAACTAAACTGCAAGCTAATCTCATGTATTACTGTGACACCCTTTTTACAAACTATGCAACTATGATAGGGGTTAAAATTAATCCAGGAACATCCCCTGTTGCCACCACTGCTAAAAGATATTGCATAGCTCTATTATTCAGCTGCAAGGTGATCTTTTCTAGCCCAAAAAAGGAAATTCTGTCAAATTATGCACAAATGGATTAGCTTTTATGTGCAGTGTTACATACTCAGGAGAGTAAAATTGATACCAGTTGTGATGAATTAAATTGAGGAGTTGCTCAGAGGTCTGAGCCTTTGTCAAAGATGCACTCTTTTTTTTAGCAAGGCCCAAATTTTTTCACCTAAAATGTGTAAAATGTTCTTCTAATTCCAAATATACCACTTTTAAGCCAATACTATGATTATTAGTGAAGCCTTTGCTGTTGCAAAATAAAGTAACCCTGCATGGCAACGGTTTCCAAGCTCTCGAATGACGTCATGATGCCAGATTATGACGGATTTTCAGGAGTAATCCCAGGCAAACTCATGAACGGCCCTGAAGCTGTGAAACGCACTGTTAATGTCATTGCTGTTCATAATGAAATTAATCTATGCCCAGAAGGAGTAATTCTAAAAAACTATTATCTTTGACTCGAATTCATCGAACCTCCCTATGTTAGGACATATTGCTGTTAATTAATATTACAAAGTTCTTTTGCGACGAGTTTTGGGTGGGCCGTAATATTCGATTTGAGATGTGATACTGCTCCCTACCACTTCGTTTCCGGTGTAGGAGAACTGATTCTCGAATGAATGCGAGAGATTTGATTGACACTAAATAAAACAAATTAAGGGCGAAATCTTAATATAAAATCAAAATTTTATTTGAATGATTGACAAATGATGTACATGCATTTAATTTTGTGCATAATTTGCCCTATATATGTATATATTTTGGGGAAGCTTCACGGTGACAAATCTTTATTTGGTTAATCGGTTAATCAGGCAGCATTTATTGATTTGTTTTCCATTAAAAAGGAATTCGAAAGAATGGCATAATGTCCATAAAATTCAAGTTGTAGATAAACAGAGCTCCATTGTTCGCGAAACGTTGACTAAACTATTTACTTCAGCTATGTCTTTGTTTCTCTCCGCTCATAACGGGTAAAGAAGAGCCGATAGTGGTTTAAACCAACCAACCAACAAGATGGTGTGATTGTTTCCTCGAATGAGAATTTGCAGGTGAGTGTCTTGCCGTACTGTCTTTTGTGATGTGTATTACTTGTCGAATATTAAGTTTTCGTAATTTCTGGTTATGCATCATTAAGAATCAGTTAGGATAAATAGCATATATACCATCTGGCTCTGGGAACAAGGACGCAGATTCTTCGGACAAAAGTCAACGTCAGAATCTGAGAATGTCATCCGTGATTGGCAGAATTCACTCGCCGTCCTTCATGCATGCATTCTCTGAGGGGGGATTCGGAAAATTTGGTAAAAAATGGCTAGGCACCCCGAGAGGGTTGACGCTTACCTTTGCAGGAAACCTGAATCCACCACTGCAGGCTGCAGACTTGTTTGCTGACAGACATGGCATCATTCATTTGAAGAATCATGAGAATGATCCACTACAGACTCATTGTTGTGTGTTTTTACCTGTTGTATTTTCCTTTGGAGGTTTTAAATATGTTTTTGTTACATTTACTACGTGGTTTAACATTCATGTTCGTGGTCGGTAGGTGTAACACAACGAGTCATTCTAAAAAAACTGGTTGCAACTCCATTTTGATCTGGAGCGTCAGTGTTGTGACAGGGTCGACGCTGAGGCCCAGTGTAAAGCGGGCCTGGAAACGGATTGGCTTTTGCAGACCGATATACTGTGTGAAATTAACCTGATTAACTTAAGGCTCTGTTGGCATTAATTTTCAGTTAGTGTTGAAAAGGCTGCATGCATTCAACATTTGTGAAATTTATCCCGTATCGGCACAACCCAGAAATGAGATGAGGTCCTTGACCAGGCATCTGGGATTACTGTTGAGAGGGCATTGGTGAAAGAATTGAGAGTTAATAGTTGCCATCTTAATCTTTTTGCAGCAACTTAACCTGCATTAAAGACTTAGAGGAGAAAATTGAGACCACGGTGAAAAGTAGAGTTTTATCTATTTGAAATACTAAAAAACATGTTATTTTAAATACAGGTATATACCAGACTTTGTGTTGTCAACTTAGAAAGTACAGTTAGCATATAGGCAAATACCATGTCCGTCAAATAAACTGCGGGATATACGGACCTCCAGAAATTAATTTTAAATGTTTCAAAACAACGGGGGATCACACCCCCTGAAGATTCTTTGTTCTGGCAGTTTTGGAAAATTTCGAGTGCTGCATTCAGACGCTGGTGGGGGATAGTGCACAGACAATACACTGTTTCAAATCAATAAAGACAAATTTCGGCTGTGTATTTGTCGTACTGGTCACAATTTATCGTTGTTAAAATGGCTTCAAGGACACATGGCTACATTAATCGTAAGTAGAAATTAAAATATGGATTCCATGACACCCAAATGTAAGGGGTTCATTAAAAAATGGTATTTCGGGTGGTTTTTGTTTTTGACTGTCACATATTTTCATTGACAATATTAGATATGCTTTTGAGTGAAAGCAAAGCTGTATAGTTTTATGATACGTGGTGTACATGTGCAGAAAACCATATAAACTGTGGTTTTAAGGTGGCTTGCAACAATTGATTACCGTAAAGTGTGTTTTACAACATTGACCATGGTTTGTCATGGCACTCACTTTCCATCGCACGACAATATTATTTAGTTGACAAATTGACTTTGAAAAATTGTTCTATTACCAAACCGTTTTCAATTAGTTTCTCATTTATTTACAGGTACAAATATTTATGGAAAGTTTCACGAAATTGGAATTACTTTTCAATAGTCAAATATAATATGTTAATACTCTGTGTTTTGTATGTATGTAAACTGGATTACATTTTTTTTTGCAAAATACATGAACACTAAAACCACGTTGATGATCCCACTTTAAATGCATCCACATTTGTTTAGAAATATAACAAAAATGAAGTTGTACTAGAGCAGCATATTCAGGAACGTGGTTCAATTCCAGATGCAAAAACTGCCGATTTTTTCGTTGCATTCTTATCATCTTCGGATGTCTAGACCACCACTCGGCACGAGCAAACAATAAATTGCTTTAGTGTTGGGTTACAAATACTTTTTCCCTAAAATTTGATAAATTTAGCCATTGTTGGGTTCTTATTTCAAAGTTGTGGAATTTTCTTGTGCTCAGACTAAACAACATTGCGCATAACTTACTGACACTACCCTATTTAGACTTCATTGCAAAAATTAATCGACGATCAAAAATTGTGTCAAGTGGTTTTTATTACAATTTCCTGGCACCTTTTTACGTCTTGGTTATATTTACTTATTAAACTAGGAAACAAAATGCTGTGGATTGAAGTGGGGTGTACAGATAAGAAGAATTTCTTTACACACTGCAAACTCCGAAACATAAAGTATTACGGTCTCAATACTTCAGAAATGCACCAAACTCTATGTAGTCGGGATTCATGTAAATATCAGCAATGTCAGAAAGTAATTTTCCTTGTTTACTTGGGTTTCCATATTGAAAGAAAGTTCCTTTTGATTTTGAAGATTTAAGCCGTTTCTTTTAGCTCTTCGAAAGAGATCAGTTTTTGTGATGGTACGTACCATATTTTTATTTCTTTGTTGACCGAAAAGGAAACGTTGAAAAAATGTGGGATACTTGCAGAGTGAACTGAGTGGGTTGAACAATATTTACATAAACAATGATACTATCTGTCAAACTGCTAGGGAAATAAATAAACTGTTACCTTGATATTTCCTCTTCAGAATATGACCCCATAAAATCACAGAATCAGTGAACGTGACGTGACTACTTGCCGTGCATCATACACCCAAAACTGAAAAAATAGATTGAAAGTTTTCCGTATTTCCGAACGTTTACCTTGAAAATGTACAAATTTACCAAACAGACTAGTGGCGGATCCTGGATTTCTTATACGGGGAGTGCCAATCACCAAGGCGGAGCCATTAGCCTATTATTTGGAAAAAAATTCCCGAAAAGTACATGAAAATGAAAAATTGGACCGGGGGGGGGGCGCGTTCCGGGCGCCCCTCTTGGATACGCCACAGTCGATGACTGTGTTTGCATCAGGCGCCATGGAAATTTTAGCCTATTTAAGAACTAATTGGTTTTAAAAGAATTACATACACCATAGATGCTCCAGTGTTCATTATAACACCATTCAATGTATCAGAACAGAACATTTTTTTGCATAGATTACGTATAAACTGTAGGGTAACAGAAACATACGAAAAGTTCTGCCAAAAAAAGAATTACTTTGCAACAGTTCTAGCCGCTCTTTTATTTATTATTAAAAAGAAACCTACTTGGACTAAATTTGATTGAAGTGTGAGTTGGTCATTAAAACCACAAATTAAGTGTTATGTGGTAAAGTCCAGCTCCGTCGCATGACTTTTACAACCAAAGAAATCCAGGCCAATTCTTTGCATTTATCAGCAGTCAAGACATTTGGCAGGCCGTTGAAATTATCAAGGCCCACAAGGTCCAGGTTCTGGCAGACAATTACTTCATGGTGCATATGAAATTGGACCATGATTGTCATGAGACAGAGATACGGATTAATTTTCAAAATTCCTTTTAAAATTTAATTTAGTGAATTTGTTGCTTCATCATGGAAGATAGTTATACACAGTCGGATACATGTTGGACTCAGTAGTAGGTTTCATAAACGGGAATATTAGTGGAGCCAGGGGATATCGGGGGAAAAATCAGTTTTGATGCAGCTAAAATGGAGAAACTGTAAAGTTTCATTTCAAGTTGAAACGGGAACAAATGTCGCAGGCTGCCTGGAGAGCTTGTGCGAAAGAGGTTGTCTCAGAGAAATCAGAGCCATTTTATAACTAACATTCATTACTCTTTATAAATACCTTGGAGCACAGTATTTTAGGGAAGTGAAAGCCTTTACTAAACCACAAATATAGAATATACCATTTTGAGTAACGTGAACACAATGAGATACAGGTTTAGATGGAAAAAAATGAGCAACCTGCATCAGTTCCACAACTAGGATTGACAGAACCAATCAAAACCGTTTCACTGGTGTGTGTCAGAAATGGCAAAAATATTGAGAAATACCACTGAACGCGAATAGCCCTTGCATTTAGAGATGTATTAAAGTAAGAATAACTAATTACTGATTGTTGTGAACTCAAAATAAGCAACTTAAAAGTCCCTTCCATTTAAACTAGGTTATTGCAAGCCATATAAGGAAGTCCAGGCTTAGTCACAATTAATGCCAAGATTCAGTCCAGTCAGGGAACCAATGATAGACATTTGCATTCCTGAACCTATGGATATGACCCAGCGCTTCTTGCAATTGAGCTAATTGGCTGATTTTCCTGTGTGAAATTAGAACAAGACTGGGACTCAAGCAAAGGATGGACAAATATTGGGGCTTAGCAAACATAAGCAAATATATGAAAATAGTCCAAGACCATTAGATTACTCAAAATAAAGCTGAATGTGAGTATTTCAGTGAATATTGGTGAGCAATTAGCAGTATTAGGTCACTGCAAGCATACTATTACATGTCACAGTACAAAAGAAGATATAGGGAAAGAATGCTTGAAAGTACTGGAATAGTAATAATACTGTCACTATGATACGAACACTTTGGATTTGCGGCAGTGGCTGTCACTATATGACCTTAATTTATCTGTTGTATTTTCGGTTGGTATTGTATGAAATGAAAGTTGCAGATTAGTTTTCAATCTCTTTGAAAAAAAAAGATATTTTGTTGCCCTCCACCTCAACAATAACCCAGCTTAGGCAAGGTATTTATTACAGTCTTTCATCCAGCCCTCCTATGTACCAATCACAGAGTGACTTCCCAGAACATCGGGTCCCATGTCAACTACTGTGACATCGTGTTCAGACAGAAACAAACACCGGAGATTTATCGGATTTCTCTTTCAGTGTTTTAGTTTAGATGAAAGAGACTATGCAGGAATTTTCTCACACTCTTTATGAGCCTACGCAAAAAAAAATAGGATGAAGCAGCAAATGAGGGGGGGGGGGGGTTCCCATACCAAACTTTGGCTGGGGGCCCTGCTTTCTGATCAGACCTTCCTAGCTGGTCATTCGTGCAGGAGGACTCCTTCCCACCAGATCCTTCTGCCTGGAAGAAGGGAAGGGTTTGCCCAGAGCCCCCTCCCCATGTGGACAGACACCTGTGAAAACATTACCGTCCCTCGTACTGTGTACGTTATCGTTAGTAAACCGACGGCAGTGAAGGGAGTGTAGGAAGGGAGGATAAAAAAGAGATCCTGGGGTAGTGCTCTCCGAAAGGTTTGCACAATCCATTTCCAGGGTGAGGACATTACTATTTGAACAATTGCTAAACAATAGTTGATTGCAGTTCATTCCCAACCAATCCAGCAGTGAAGAGCATACATGAAGCAAACAGATAAATAATGAACAGTTGTATTTAACAGATCAATGAAAGAACTTGTGTACTGCTTGGGATTCTTGGTCCCAAGGATCTATTCACAGAAAGTTTCATTAACGCGTGTGCTTCCTCTTGCAAAGGGACTACGTTGATTTGAACTGTACAGACCATATGTAGCGTCAGCAGCAGCAGCATCGTCGCCGCTGTTGTTGACGCTTGACATGTGAACATGGCTTAAATAAGGATCAAAGTATTGTTTCGGATGTCACACATAGGAATATTTCACATTTTGTCACAGATATTGCCAAGAAAGCGACCAAGAAAATCAGAATGATAAAATGTTATTCTTTAAGAAGATCATGAGCATTGCATGTAATGACTTAACAACATGCTAATAAGTCTACGTGAAATATGTTTCATTACAATTGGCATTGTTGTGTCTCTGTACATTTTTCAATTAAAGAAGTATCATGTTCCTTGGGAGATGAAAGACGTTGTTTCAGCAGCCTTCTTTTGAATATGGTGTGCTTTATTTTCATGTTCCTTTTCAATGCCATGGTGTAGAATCAAATCCAGAACCAATGTTGAGAAATAACTCATACTATCTCGTGGACTGAAAGGAAATCATTGTCTGCATAAATGATGCATCCTCGTGAACTTCAAACAAACTATTAAATCATTTTGTAGTTATTATTGGAATGAGAGACCTTTTTCACTGCACAAGGGACAGACTGGGTAGTTGCTGTGAAAGATGAAGGTACATGTATTTAGGGAAGGCACGACTACCAAATTTCATTTGTCGGCTAGTCAGACAACATTAGTCGACTATTAGTCGACTAATTAGCAGTCAGACATTAGAAATATGTAGGCTGCATGCCACCTACCATTTGTTCAAATACTTCCACAATGGTATTTTCATTCGAATTATTAGTATTTTGGAATATAGCTAAGGCATGTCATTAGTACTGGACCATTGACCCACATGGCCACCTGACCTCCAGGCAACCTAAT
>JBCAUG010009726.1:0-11183 GCA_038406175.1 Haplosyllis leylae
GGGCCATGATTCCCCGGGTATAGGTTGGCTACGCCGCGGTCGGTATGCCTCTTGCGTTCACGCAGGAGGACTTTCTTGTTTTGAAATAGTTTTTGTCTTCTTGACACTCAGATCTTGGTATCAATTTTAGGTGTTTACTTCCTCTGCACTGCAATACGTTCATATCAATGGAGAATCTGCAGCAAATGTTGACGATGCGGAGGACGAAACATCAGGTAAGGACTGGTATCGTTTACCACCCACCTTAATAAGTCGGTTAAAATCACCACATGGGCTCATGCAGAAAATTTGATATTTTATTTTTGGAGCGTCCAATTCAGTATCTGTGGGGAAAGTATCCAAATGAATAGTTACATTTATTGTTCGGTGATCTTTATTTTTGCAACAGAAATTGAACAAGTCAATCAGGAGAGGGCTGACTATTACCGGGAAGAGTTACCCATGAAAGTCGATGCACAGTTGAAAGAAGTGGTCCAGAGACGGAAGCAAGTACCATACGCATGTGCAAGGCATATTGCTACTCAGTGCAAGCATCAGCAATCCTATCTAGTACGTAAGCACCATTTCTGCGAAAAAGAAATGTGTCACCTTTTTTCCCTATACATGTATTTTGAGCTAATTGACTATCTGGAAAATTATTTTTTGTTTCAACCCAGTTTTAACAATGATAAATTTGTTTCGCCAATTTAAAACTTTAAATCCGCAGAAAATAAAATATGTGGTATTTATATGGAGATTGAAAATTCTTTTTATTTCTTGTAGTTAAAATTACATGCTGGTCACTTACGATACAACATTTTAAACACATTTTCGCTCAAGAAACAAGTGGAACTGAAATAGCCATAAAGATATAATTCAAAATAATTCAGTTTAGTTACTATATTATGTTCATTCAAAGTTTTGTACCTTTCAGGTTAAGCTCAAATATGCCGAGTTGAGTCGGTTGCCGAAGCGAACCGGAGTTCACAATGAAAAAGAAGAAATGGTTGTAGTGAAAACTTGTTCATCCAGTGCTAAGAAGCTAGCCGAAGAGTGCGCAGTAAGTACAGATTAAGCGCTTATATTTGTGCATGCAGGTGGGTAATAATTTCAGTCGGGTCTGTATGTGTGTTCTGTTTGTCTGTTCAGACTATAACTTCTGAACCCTTATGGCTAGTAACTTACATCTTGAGTACACATGTACATCTTTACTATATCTAGGTCAAGTTTGTCATAGCCATTCCTTCTAAAGCCAGCTTAAAAGGTCAAAATCATCTGAAGGTTAAGGTTACTTAATGTCAAGATCATATTACAGTTAAATGGAAAGAGAAATTTCCAGTCTCTTAAAAATGTTTCTCTGTGTGTTATGCGGACGTTTCACATTTGAAAGGCAATCTGCTCAGTGTGATGTTCGCATCAAACCACAATGAGACCATCTATAGTGGGTACATTAGTAATCTCGGGGCATACGAAATGCAAGACCTTACTGACAGCTGATCTTGTTGTCAGTCCTGATACCTGATGTGGGTAGGTGATCTTTTGGATTATCTGGTCCTGACGTTTTGGCACAGACACGATTCTTTTCCAAGAACTTCAAAAGACCAAAAACACATGCGACTGATCAAATGTGCTTATGTATTAATGAAATGTTTTTAATTGCAGAGTTTAACGAAAACTGTTGAAAATGTGAAGAATTTACGGGATAGCTTACACATGTTGGACCGCATAGGAGGCACAAGAACTGACAGGGTTCTTTATGATTTAAATTCCACACCGCGGAACTCGAAAACAGGTACACCACTCGAAGAACGGTTGATACAACTTCAAAGTACTCCAACGCCTATACGTGTATCAAAAAGACTCAGCGAGAAAGATATATTAAAAACCCGACAACTAATATCAAGTAAAGGATATACTCTGCGAAATCTTCCAGCGCGTTAATTCGTTATCGTGTAATACAGGGTTTACTTTCGAATGGATATTGCATCAATATCGCAGCTTCGCACTTACACTTTGCGATTGCTTTAAGAGCAGCTTTCAAAGTGTGCGGTCTGTCTCTTTGTTGGGAACTTCCTAATCTGGAGAGGAGTTACAGCAAAACTACAGCTTTCGTAGTTGGACATCCGGGCCATCTGTTGGACTAAGAAAGGAAATCATGTCACATCGATCGGTCGCTGTTGACAGAACTAACAAACTGCATTGAACATCAGCGATCAGATTGAAAGTACATCTGGTTCAGAAGGATGGTAACTCAAACAGGAGCAGAACGTATTCTCTATTTTCGGAAATCAGGCGAGAGGCTGACGGGAATGCAGGGAATGGAAGTTCGTCCCACGAATACAGGCCTTTGGTTTCATTAACAGCGTATTCACATGTGAAGGGATACAGAACAATTCCATTTGTACTCTTGAAATAGGTGTTTTAATTTCTATTTAGTAATTAGCACGAAAACATATTTTTCCTTTTCTTATTACTACTGCTAGTGAATTCTCTTGTATCATGTGCCATGTTCCTTCCCTTCGCTAAGATTACGAAAATTTGCATGTATGGGACGTATATCAGGAAAAAGTACATTTGCAAAGCATGAGGTGCATTTACCAGGACGCGTACCCAGCGTAATTGCATTTATTATTTGTCGGAAGCTACATATCATAAAACAAACAACTCAGATCATGTTGAAAACATGCTTGTCAGTTATGTTTACCTTTTTCCCCAGTATCTTCCACAAATATCTAAAATTCCGTACACCTTTCAAAGAGACCATTTAAGTGTGTGAGCAGTTGTTTCGGAGAACAGAAGGTTGTTTGCCACAAAGCAAGTGACATTTAGTTCAAACGTGAATACTTTGAAAGTGACTGGCTTGTCATTTCGTATTTATTTACCACCAGCACACATCTCTATTGTAGAAATGTAAATATTTGAGGAATGTCAATAATAAAGTTTTGACCATGACAGGCACAATAAACCTTTGACAGAAATGTTAAATTCATCTGTGCAAAACTTAGGTGTATTAATTACTACATAACAGTTGAACTTTATTATTTACCAACTATTAGGTAATCGTTATTTTGTTGCGGTCTTATCAATTAATTAATTTAGATTTTCACCGATTAACTTATTACCGCCCGCGTACGCAGTACGACGGGAAGGTAATAGTTTCAGTTTGTCTGTCCACCGGGGGGGGGTTACCCAAATCATACACATATCCAGGGGAATCTGGTTGGGGGGGTACCCCATCTGGGGGAGAGTACTCAGCTGGGGTAACACCCCAACCCCCCCCCCCACCCCCGGGATAGGACAGCATGCGGCGGGCGGTATGCCTCTTGCGTTCACGCAGGACTTTCTTGTTACATCAATATCATTTTGTTAGACGGGTGTTTTAAATTAATAAATTTTTATTATTGAAAGTGGTTGTCTGTTCAAAAGCAACTGCTTCCTGCAAGATGATTTTTCTTCATCTTCTACGAAAATATATAGAAAAAATTATTTAATTTCTAAATTTACTTGGCAGCGGGAAAATTAAATGAAAATAGAAGACCAATGACTGCACATTTTACTGAAGATCTATAGTTTTGCTTCCGGTAATTGCTTAGCCTCGATTACTTGACACTGCTATTCATCTGGTACAAATATCACGCGGAAAGCCAGTCTAGTGATTGACGTCGATTATTGTTTTGGCCACGTCGTTTGACCACAGGGCAGCTTTAAATTCGAAGTGGAAGCAGATTTAAAGCTAGATACGGCGTATTATTGGCATGGTGGTCATGTGTTTATATTGAAGTAACATTTATAGTTTTAATTTACTCAATATTGTAAGGAAATTGCGATTCTAGAGGAGAACAAGGTATTAAGTAGACCGGTAAGTCTGTGCATATTTGCTCTTTTCTGATGTATGATAGACATGATCATCCCACGTTGCTTGTAAGTTAAGATTCATTCCGAGACAGTGGCTAAGTAGTCTCTAGGTTTAAACGAAATTCTTTTCCTTTAATGAGCTGTTAGAACTGAAGGAATAATTGTTACGGTAATTTAAGGTGAATATTTAGTTCCTGTTAAATACTGCCCCGCCTATTGATTATGCAATGCTAACCTGGACATAGCGTGGCCAGTGTGTGAATTGGACTTTGCTGGTCATGAAGCGTATCATGTTTAAATACTTTATCACAGGGGCACAACAATGCTGGTGTCCCACAGAGCGACAGCATTCTTTAGTCTCTTATCTAAGGTTAAACGTAACAATAGTGACTTGGCACATCAGCACTGATCTACATGTGACATGACATGTTGAGGCGAGATATTCTAGAATTTTATTCTGGTTTAGACCCAGGGCTAATGGGTGGCAAAGAAACAGAAATTATTTTATTTTCTAAATGGGAGTGGATGTTTTGCTAAAATAAGGAAGTTAGATGTTAAATGTGGCGTTCATACAGGTCCTTGTTTTGTGTTACTTATATCCTGTTGTACACGTATGCACTTGTGAAAACGATAAACTGCAAGGAAATTTATTTCACTTAGTTGAACTGATCTACAAGTGAAATTTAACGCTCATTTTTTAAAATTATACGAATTAAAAAAGAAGCCAAAATTACATCAACTTGCATTCAAGTTAAGCATGCTTAGTCTTTAGGGATTGTGAGGTCTGCTGCAACAGTCATTGTGTAATGAATGAAAATGTTGCATTCTAAATAGCAAATGATACAAAAGTCTGGCTTGCACGGACACCTCTGCTTACAATTCTGGTCGACAAATTAGTGACTAGAATCAGACGAAAAAAATTGCTTGCGAAGGTTTTCAATTTCTACTTTGTCGTTGGGAAGAAAACTACTGTGCCATAAATTTAAACAAGTCAGCACGTCTGCATAATTGATTAGAATACCACAGGCTAGTTGTCGCTGCCTCTCTCATAGACGTGTTGCTTATCAGAGCGCTTTTTACCTAAATTTCCCAGCAGGGATTTCCCACAGACTCATTGGCTTTGGGTGATGGCGTGCTGTGATGATTTTGGAATTTGTTCGAAAGAAATTCAATTCACTATGGCATTCAAACCTAACATTAATTGAAAACCTGAACATTTGGATATTTTAAGATCCACATTGCACATGTTGAAATGGATGTTTATTCTTTCAACGTGTCAGTAACCAGAATTGTCATGTCGTGCATGTTATAAAACTTCATATTGCAAAAGGTGTCGTCTTGAGGAAAAAGGGAAATGAACCATTAAATACATTTTGTATCCGAAAAAGACTTGAACTTGATATTAGTGTGTTTGAGACAACGTCAAGTTCCAAAAGTCACTTTTTATTACAGTTGTAAAAAGCCATTGTGAACTGGTTTTCCTTTTGTTTTCTAGACCTTTGAACTAATCAATCAAAATGGACCCCCAGACGATGCTGGTTGGTGCATGTATCGTGGTTGTTTCGGCCGTGGTACTGTATCTCATCTCAGTCTGCTCTATGAAGGAAAAAACATTCGAAGAAGTGATAGCCGAACAACGTCAAAGAAACCTGCAAGAGAGCCAGCAAGCGGTGAAGTCGAAGAGCGAGAAGGAGAGGATCAAGAAGCGGTTTAGGAAGGGTAAAGGTGGCTCAAAGGCAGACGAGTCTCCGAAACAGACGGCCGTAGCGGTCAGCGTGGAAGAACAAAAACGCAGAAACAGCAAGACCGAAAAGATGGTGGAATTAGAACTGGAGCCCGAAATTATTCAACCAGTGGAGGAAACCAAAGTTGAGAAACCCAAGAAGAAGAAGGAAAAGCCAACGAAAGCCATTTTGCACAACAAGGAGGAAAAAACACTGATCCAGAAGACTGAAGTTTCCGAGACCTTCCACACTGAACGTGGCGTTACTGTTGTCAAGGATGAACTGGAACTCAAACACGAACGAGAGAAGATCCTGAAGAAGGCCGAGGAGATGGAGCGAGAACGCGCACCACAGGAGAAAGAGAGGAAGGAGAAGAAGAGGAAAGAGAAGGAGCAAAAGGTTTTGGAAGAAGTTATAGTTCAGGAAACAATGGTACAGCAGGAACAGGAATCGGTACAGGCACAGGCTCCACCAACCAGGAAGTCAAAGAAAGCCAAAGAAGCAGAACCAGGTGAGTTGTATGCTGTTGAAAGATTAGTTAGGCCATTGTTATCGTTAATACATGGACAAGAAAATGTTATACTATAATAATTGTACTTTGAGTTGCGATAAAGTCTTAATAGCCACAGTATAAGTAGTAGGACATTTATTCATTTGTAAGACAGATTTTAAAAGCAGATTTTCTTTTGATTTTGAACACAGATGTCGAGGTAGTAAGCAAGCCCAGCGGCGATCTTGTTGCCAGCATCAAAATGGCAACGTTGAGCGACGCCGAAATACAAAGTTTGATAGAGATTCTTCTCAATAAGCAAGGTCGTGGCAACGTACCAGTGCAGTGGACCAAGGTGAGTTAACAAAATGCACAAAATCTTCACCCCACCTCTGTTTTAATTCTGAGAAAAAACACCCTTAGGGCCCGTTTACACCTAGCGTTTTCGACACCGCTGCGAGATCGCTCCCAAATCAAAAGTATGAATTCTGTCCTGTACTGTTACACCAAGCGTCAGTGACTGTCGCGTGGAAATTGCTTTGCAACCCATTTGGAGCGATGTCGCAGATGCGTCGCTGTCGCTAGATGTAAATGGGCTCTTATTTGATAGAGTAGCTTGTTCCGAAATGGACTCGCATAAAAAAAACTATTTTATCCTGTACAAGTGAAAACGAAAAACAACACTTGGTAAAACTGGTTACTTACCACAGCCTTGCTATTTATGTGTCATTCCTGATCATTTTCAGAAAAGTAAGAATGGGGACCCCTTATCTCTTCTCAAGAAACAGCTAGAAGATAAGGAACGTACATTGCAAGAGGGTAAGAAATTCTCAACACCATGCACGTTTTATTTGTAAAATGATATCTCGTAGCATGACCAATATCTGAAATTACAAAAAAAAAATGCAATATGTGGGATTGCTTAATAAGAAAGATAAATTAAGGAAGTTATTACCTATGAACGAAATGCTGACAAAAGCTAATACTTTTTAAGTCCGTTGAAACTTGCTTTTAAAAAACACACTTCTAAATGTTACATTTCTTTGCTCATTACGATGTTCCTAAATTGATTACAGAACAGAAAACGGCTGAACAAGCAGTAAACAGACTGAAGGAGTACAAAACAGAGCTTGCCGCTGAGAAACAGAGATATGCAATGTTACAGAAGCAGTCACAGGTATTTGTTTGCAAACTTTAAACGTTCACGCATTCGAGGTGCTTTTCTACCATCACCATATTGCTTGTCTATGTTTTTCCTTCAAAGTGCAATTATCGTATGTCGTAAATTTCAGGACAAGGTGGATATGCAAGTGGAGGAAATTAAGGCTCTGCATGCGCGTATGCAGCAATCACACGAGGCACACATGGAAGAATCCTCCACCCTGAAGTATCAGATTGAACAATACAGGAGCGCCGCCAGCCAGGGACCACTGATTCAGAAGCTTACAGAGGAAAACAAACAACTGAAAAATCAGTAAGTACCAGTTGAACGTTTACAATACCATTCATTTCCTTTATAAATAGAGCGGCGCACCTTTTTCAAGGTGTTTTAAACGATTCTCTAATTTGGATGGAACGCAAGATCGTAAAGGATAAAAATTATGCAAGATCTGTCCGAATTTATGTTTGTAACTCATTTAGAAATTCGACGTGCAACTAAAATGAAAATACTTTTTCAAAAGTACATGTATGCTTCAAATTGCGCACATGTTTTGAAATGAAAATTTACGGTATGATTTCTGCATATGCCGGAAAACTTAACAACAGAACTGTACAAGAGTTATGTAATGTGGAAATCTTCTGTGTGTGGCAGATACACACACATTATATCTGATAAAACGTCAAACAAAGTTGATAAATGGGCAACAGCTTAAAAGATAATGTCAAGGCAGGTTACGAAATCGATAAAATAAAATTAGAAAGCGGACGTAGTCAGCAGCTGCAATGGAGAATATATGGTGTATTTTAAGAGAGACTCTCGAAACACTTAAAATAGAATTGTTAAAAAGTTTGCTGGCAACAGGTGTCTTAAAGGAAGAACACGTGGAAAGCGTTCGTTTCTATATCTACGTGACGACAAATATTGGGAGAAAATACCTAAGCGTAATAATTAATTCAACAGGAAAGATTAAGTGGTATTATTAGAAGAATACAAGCATCAATTATCAATGAAACTGTGATCATGTTGAAGCTTGTTCCTCGTGTAAGGAAGAAAATTATTAGACGACCTGTTTTGTTGAAAATTTCCTGCTTGCGTGCCATTATCCTTTAATATACCGCATAATTTTTGTGCGTTTATCGATTGCATGCACCTCAGTTATATGTGATGTTTGGAATGTATTAGTTACGATATATTTCCAAAGTGTTGAAATCGAAGGATGACTAAATTTAGGGCTTCGATACTGAACAGTGCGCATAGGAGGCAAGTTTGTTTATGAAACCTATAGTTTAGCTAGCCATGATATTAGAATTTCAGTAGTAGTTGATTTGGTGAATGATGCATCCACAGAGTAGAGTATAAGGATGTGGCATGAGAGGACAACTATGATAATTTGTGGGGACCTGGAAAAATTGTATTTTAAGTCTAAATCCTCTCTCTTTTTGACAAGTATGACTTTTTAGAGCTTACTTTGAAGGTTCTGCGTCGAATATATTGCGGAAAGTGGATTTTTGGAAAGGGTTAATTGTCTTATCATTTTGCTCTTTTCAATGAACTATTTTTGGACAAGTATGAAAGAGTTCGTGACTGATTTATTTACATGGCAATTAAGGTCTATAAAAAGAAGGAAAACTGAAAGTTGGACGATTTCACCGTCTTGAAACAGTTCCAAACTAAACACACAACAGTATTTTACAAAAAGTGTTCTGGTGTGGATTTGAAATAATTCCGAATAACATAAAGAGTAAATAACCCCAACAGGAAAGTCCTCCTGCGTGACCGCAAGAGGCGTACTGCCCACGGCGTAGCATCGCTCGCTCTCCTGGCGTGGGGTGGGGGGGGGGTAAACCAAGGTCCTGGGCAGTGGGGTCCCCTCCGCCCAGAAAGGACCTGGGACCAGAGGGTGGGGTCCCCCCCAAGAAAGGACCTGGGACCTGTGGACAGACACACACCTGTGAAAACATTACCTTCCTCCGTACTTCGTACGCAGGCAATAGAAATCTTGCCCTGAATTTAGAATACTTCGCGATTGCAATTAAATGCAATTAAAGCGAAACAAACTGCATCATGAATCATGACCAGCCAATGTCAAAAATGACGATGCTCTCTGTGTTACAGACACTCTGAACTGAACTCCCTGCGTCAGCAGATCAGCATCATGAACGATGAACTCGCGCGCAACGTCATGAACCTGAACAAGTCGGAGAACGCCAAGAAGAACCTGGAAGCCAAGTTGACACAATATGAAGAAAGGTTGCGGGCGTACGACGGCCAGGTTAGCAAGGAGCCAAATTCATTTCAATAGTGATAGAATGCAGCGTAGATATAAAAACTTAAATATTTGTCCGGGAGCTATGCATGTCTACCACATATTTTATGCAAGCAGTTATTAGAAACGAACTTTTCATTATGTTTTAAACAGTATATTTTTAAACTCTTATCGCTCGCAATTTCTTTCTTTGCATTCTGTAAAGACTATTTTATTCCCTTTTATAGAGAGATGCAGAAACTGTTCTGAACAGAAAATTAGCCGAAGTGAGCGAAGCATTACGTCAAGCCGAAGCACGAAACAAGGGGCTCGGTGATGAACTGAAGGAAGCAAGCAAGGGAGCTCATGGAACGCGACAGGAACTGGCTAATCTCAACAACACCGTCTCCAGTCTTCAAGCAGAGAAAACACACAACCAGGGACTTATGAAGTCATTGGAAGCCAAACTACAGGTTGGTATCCGTTATATTGACAAAAGTAATACTACATAGGTGGTGTAATGTACATGTACAAGTGCCTTGATATTATCAGAATTCAACTCTTCGTTTAATTACAGACATTGGAAAAAACAAAGGCAGAAACGGAAAATAGATGCAAAAGTATTGAAACGAAGTTCACAGAACTGGAAGAACAGAACAAGAGTAAAGATCGCGAGCTCAAGGTAAATAAGCATTCCTATTAAAATTTTAATTGCAAGTCTGAAAAAGTCATCTCAAATTTTTGGTGCAAAATGCCCGCAAAACTGTACACTGTGTCGGTTATCATTTTTCAGGTACTGAAGGAAGAAAATGTCTCTCTATCATCTGAATTGAAAACGACGAAAGAGAGAACAGCAGGTGAGGGCGAGGAATCTCCGGTTGTGACTGCTGCGTGCGTCGTGGAAACTAAACAGTCAACACTCAACTCGGCTGCGTCTGCCGCAAATCTGTAAGTGTCCATTTCTTGTGTAGTAACAATGTGTTTTAATAAAGGTACAAACTATATCCGTAAAGTATGTAGATTTACAATGTTATTTTGTGATGCCCATTCTTTGCGTTGGTTCAATCAATGCCTATGACCATCAGATCTCCAACAGTAGATCATTTGGAAAGAAATATAAATCATCCTACTGGTCAATTGGTGTTCAGCGATTGTTGTCCTTTTTTACGTAGGACAAATGGCGATTTCAAAGTTAACAGTCAGCTACAAGATGACCTACAACAGAAACAGAAGGAACTGGACGAATTGCGTAAAGAAGTTGAAACACAGAAGGAAAAGAATAATGTTAGTATTTCTTGGTCACGAGATTCAAAAGTCTACGTGTACTATTAAAGTGCAGAACATTTGACGTGCGGAAAAGGAGTAGTGGTGTGGCACTGATATTTTCATCATTTTAAAGTTTTGTCAGAAATACCTCATTGAATTTGGAAACATTTTCACAGGAACTCCGGGAAAAGAACTGGAAAGCAATGGACGCGCTTTCAAAGGCTGAAAAACAAGGGGAAGCTGCAACAGCTAAAGACACTGAGATCCAGACATTAAGGCAACAGCTACAAGAGGCGAAGAAAGCCGCCGTAAGTTCTTCTTCTAGTGTATAAACATCATATATAGTTTTGCATGTTGTGTCAATAAATGTTGTAGTGATAGTACATTTTAAGGTAGTTCTTTACAACATTGACGTCACAGCCATGTGTTCAGGGCCAAAATGTAAACAGTCAAGCTTCATTG
>JBCAUG010009737.1:0-11183 GCA_038406175.1 Haplosyllis leylae
GTTTCTACTGATTACATACCACAGTATTTACATGACTACTACGTGCTACGCAACTTTGGGATTCTAGCCGCTTTCATAACTAAATGAAACCAGTAAAAAAACCCAAACAAACAAACAACAAAAAACATGATACAATGTGGTATTGCAACAAGGCGCAGCTTATCTTTTCTTGCTTGTTCACTTTCGAATTTATGTTCAGAATATAAGACATTACATACGGAGAATTTTTGATTTGTTTTTTTTTCCCGGAATAACAAATGGGAGAAACGTAACGAACAATGATTAACTTGACCATATTTCAATGATGTCAAATCATTCAGAGATTGGCTCCCGAACAATACCCATTGACACGAACACACCATATTATTTAATTCTATCACTTTTTTCTGCTGGACAACGAGGCCCAAGGGAAAATCTCGATGTCAGTGTCAAGTACAAAAAATCTCTCACTTTCCCCTATTGAAAAGCCCCCTGCAACCCAACATTACCTCTATCTGTCTTTGTCAATTGATGACCTGTCTTTTTAATGGGGATGATATTTTATCTGAGGGGACAGCGAGAGGACCGTAAGAGGACAATGAAGGAGACAGCTCAATAGAAATTGTGTAACGTCTTCACTTTCTTGGGTGTAATATTTCAAGTCACTGTATTGTCCATTTGCAGAAATAAGTACTGGTGTGTGTTTAAATGTGTTGACACCAGGCCCCGGTGGTCTTCTTCATCGTCTTTCTTCTGGCTTCAAGTAACGATGCCATCTTTATTTTTTTTCAGAGTGAATTTGAAAGATTTCTTTATCTGTAAGAAAGTGAGAGGGTATTTCTTTAGTGAAAGAAAGTTTGGTTCGACTGCACAAAAATACGGGTTCAAGACATGACTTTGAATAGTGATTCACACAATAGATTTTCAATGTTTACGACACAAACATAAAGTTGAAATAAGCACTTTTAGCATTTTCTTTACAGCGACATTCACCATAAACTTGATACTTGTGACAAACTGTCATTCGAATCTTTCACAAACACAGAATTATCAAGTAACGAATGCCTCAATATCTCAGAGAGGAGAGCATCAGATCCAAAAGGTTGAGGCCTTAGGTTCAATGCTCACTGGGGTAACATTGCATTGCTTCATTTTTTTGTTTTTTAGTAGTAAAGCCTGTGATGCCAGTATTGTCATTATTGCCAATTTTGGCTATTTTGTGTATAAACTCGACTGCCCGGAATAATAGTTTGAGAAACACATAGATGTACCTCTTGTGTAGTTCACAATTTCATTACAAACCATTGCATTGAATTTAGCTTCAAACCATAAATGTTAATGTGAAGAAATATATGACATGAGTAAATACAAGAATTAACCCTAAACAAAGGCTGTCAGGAAATTCTGGGACGTATCTTTCGACATCTGCATTTTAAACCCAAAATGTATTTACCCAGATAATAAGATTTCCTGGCACACACGAAATCGAAGATAAAACGATTACAAACACCAATAAATACCAATACAGATACGCGTTATTTACAACATTATTTACTGTAAATAAAGCACGAGTGGGATAATCGCCGTTATGGAACCGCCTACAATAGGGAAAACAATGGGGATTTAAGATTCCCTGTGTGGTGATAATAGGGTTAGGAGTGGATGGGTAAATAGGCTCTGTGTCTGACATTTTGTTGTGACATATTTATTAGAGGAAATTCATGATTGGAAATATAAAATTTATGGTTTCAGCTTCGAAAAATTTATTGTTTTGCTGAATTGTCTTGATAAATTTGAAAATAGAAAGGCACTTAAGCCAGACTGAGGAACGCCAAACAGAGAGGGACGCCAACGCAGAGAATAACGCCAACCTATCATTTGGCCCATTTTCCCCTCAAAATTCCATGAAAATGAAAACGTTGGGCTGGACATTACCAGAGCTAAAGTAGGGTGCGTGGTAATAGGGGTTATTCAAGCCAATGAACATTATCTTATGTTAAAATTTCAGGATGTACCCAGTAGAAATGCTTTATTTCCAGACACATTTTTTTTTGTATGACCAGACATAGTCTCATGTGGACCTCTTCAATCCTTGTTTAGCCTGACAATTCAAAACGACCTCTATGTAGGTGAAATGTATTACAAAGGTAGAAATGGAGAAGGGGTGTATGTTCCCCACACCCCTGAATCTATGAGTGCGAACCACCCAAATATTACAACGATGAAGCCTTGTTCGTCTAGAGATGCACAGACAAGTAGACAGACAAACAGACAGATTACCTTATGCACTCTAGCACCGTTCATTTGTTGACAAAAAGTCAGCACCAGCATCAGCTACAATGTTAAGGATCCGCAAAGAGACCTGTCATTAACTTTTCTTCTTTATACGAGCAGCAACCGATGATTTATTCATTATCTTTCTCCTAAATAGAGTTTATAACATTACATCACCGTAAGGTTAAGGGTATACTCTTCAGTATGGGGTAAGTATCCTGCTGCATACCCTGAAGTACCCCACAGGGCTATGATTAACTGATACCTAAGAATATCCATTCACTCCCTAAAAAGGAGATGACATTTTTATAAGGATCCCTGTGGTCTGTACTTCAGATATATAACTGATGCAATACAAGTGAAAACTACATTTATTATTTTAAAGCAATATATTCTGCCAACAAGACACTCTTTTTGCTATTTAATTTTAGACAGGGGTATATTTTCTGGTTACTGAATTTAAGTATTAATTAAATACTTGAAACTTGGCATGTACTGTCAATTCTATTGAAGCTCTAATACATTATATCTACGTGGGGCTATTTAAATTGTTATTGAAATATGGATAAATTACAGATCTAAAAGATCTGTTCATTGAAAAATCCTGCATGGTTGCAAAAAGCTCAAATAATTATATCTAAATAGTTTCCCTAAAAAAGAAAACTAGTACGTTCAGAAAGTTGCCAATATAATATATGAAAATATTTTGAACTGAATTTTTTTTTTTTTGCAAAAGATCCAATCAGATTAAGAATAATTTAAAGGGGTAATTTTCCAAAGAAAGAGTAAAATAAAAAGAGATACAAACTGCTACAAACACAATATGGAGATAAGTAGATCCCCCCCCCCTAAAGGCTGTTTTCATCGTGTCTGGCACATGCGGTATAAGTGACTTCATGTAGCATTTCAATCGATGTTATCTCACGTCTGCCGTTTTCATATCAGATAAAAACATGGTTGATTGCGCGCAGGGTGCACGGTCACACATTATGAATTAGCTTGGTAAGGATGATGTAATGATGCAGATACTATCATAAGTACCAAACACATAGGTATGTTTGCCAATGCCAAAAGTCATGGCAAAGGTTGTTTTTGGGTCTAACCACTTGAGTATCATAGCCACACATGGCACTGTGTTTAAGCTTTGTAACACTAAGTAATGTTTCAATCCTCCCAAATGCACCGGCAAAGTGGAATTCTATTCATAACTTCTCTATTTCTAAAAGTGAAAGTCAGTCCTGTGATTCTAAATTTCCTTTTGAAAAGTGTCGGAGTCCCTCACGGACCCCACGACAAAAAGTTTTTTTTGAGGCGGTAAAAATGAATTGCTCTGTTACCCAACAGATTTTATCACAGGAAACAATACAAAATATGGTCCACAGATGAATCATAATTAAGAAATGGTAAAACTTTTCTCATTTGCTTTTCCGTTTTTAATTTCCTGATGTAAAAAGTTAATGTTAAAAGTAAAAATCATTCAACTTTCTAATCGTAAGAACAAAATTGCCACACGACAGACTTAATTTTTGTTTGTTGCCAGCAATAGAAAATATTTTAGATTTTTAGATTTTAGATATTTTAGATTTTATATTTGAGAGAAATATTAAAATAATTGTGCCACAACTTCTATCCGGTTTACAAAATAACCTTGGGATGGATTTGAACCACTGCGAAGATGCTGTGCTCAAATATCCAGTATCATGTGCGCACTTGGAAAAGAATGGTTTTAAATTGACATCCAATGTTTACAGTTCACTTCTAACTGTAGAAAATCACTGCTTAGCCCTCACCTAATGGAGCCTAATGTGCAAAATACACCTTTGTCAACATCCATGTTAAACTAAAGCCCTCATATCCTATTTTACCTCACAAAGTGGCCACTACTGCTTTTTATTATGCAAAATTTTGAACTGCACACAGTCCTGTTGTTTTCTTTGTTCCTGGTCATTTTGTAATACTTCACACCTGGCCTTTAAGACCTGACTTCTGGCTGCTAAGATGCTGTATTTTGTTGTTCCATTTGCATCTTCTTTGTCATTTTGGTCAACTAAAGAAGTTTAGGTATGAATAGGGACTTATGGGTTGAGTATTGTTCATTTGAAATGTCTTGAAAGAAAGATGTGCTGGTTTCCTTGCATGCATGCTTGCTTTAAAGTGGCTGAAAAAGTCAAGTCAAAATTCAAACACTTATAATGTTTGATTCCAACTGACTTTGAAAATCCGTTAACAAAGTCAGTGTTAAATTTTGTAATGGCTTCTATTGGCGTGTCATGTAACTCAAATAAAATAGAATCCAACAACGTAAGGTTTCGACAGAATTGAAAGTAAGGAAATGAAATAAAGGAACTGAAGCCTATGAGAGTAAAATTCAAAATCTGAAGGGTTTTTGTTAAGCTGCCACCATGTTGTGTAAAGATTTATGTCTTATGTACAATGTTAAAACCACTAATGAGACATTTGGGCTTTATGCTGGGTTAGATACACTTATTTTCCAGCAAAAAGTTTTAAAAAAAAAATGCGCTTTCACCCCGCATTTCCATAGGCAAGAAATCAAGTGAATTGTAAAAGGTCCAACCTTACAGAGGATGTTTTTAGGACCAAAGCTAAGGTTTTTATAATGGATGTATTTCTATTTTTTACATCAACTGCAAAATTCTATTTGTTCCCCAAATATTAAATGTGGCTCGAATGACCCTATTTGCTGTCATTAGCAGATTGCTGTTATATGGTAGTTTTCCATCCCTTTTTTTGTACAGACATAATGAATAATCAAGCATACCTTGTGTTTTCCCCTGATAGTTATAAATACATCTCCAGGGAGATCATTCACATTCCGTTCTCACGCTCTTTGAAGTTCACCGCAATACATCTTATGAGCCAAAAAATTAAAACTTTTTTCCATTGCATTTTATCATTCTTGTATTGGATCCAAAGATTCTTGCATGATAAATAGTGCTCCTGGGTGATTTTAACGGCGCAAATATGTACCCATTTATCAAGGCGTTTTTCAATATAAGGAAGTTAGTGAATAAAGTCTTCTTTGCTGGCTCTGAACCAGAAAGAATCAATTCAGTAGTATTACAAGATTTGTGCATATATTTGTGGTTATTTTATTCTGAAAGAACAAGTGGTTATTTTTGCTGTAAGAATTCTGGTCCACGTGTTTCTGTGGAAGGACATTCACCGGTTGCGAATCCAGGATTTCCCAGAAGGGGGAGCGCCAACCACTAAAGGATGCCAACCTACTATTTGACTAATTTTCCCCAAAATTGCATAAAAATGAAGAAATTAATTTTGATCCAGAGATGGGCGCGCTTCCGTTGCTACCCCTTGTATCCCATGAGATTTGTTAATTCCCAAAATTTTGTTGATTTTATAACGTCCAAAGCGTCACAAACGTTCATAAATGACGTCACACAATCTGGAATTAGCATGAAGCTGATTCTGCGAAGCCAGCAACAATGGTTTGGAATATCCATGAATAAACTATACCCTGACAGTAAATTATACGTCTGATGTCGAAGCAGAATTTATCATTACATGTAGGAGTTGCGTACAAATTCATACATCACATTCACAGTAAGTGAAAAAGACAAGTATCAAAAAGTTTTTAAAAAAAGTATCAAAAAAGTATCCAAAGATGCGCCGTTTATTATACACGAGGAATACCGTACCCGTATGTTTACAGCCAAGCACCTGTGTGATTAAAAAATAAAAATTGATTTGACTATAATGGTTTTGATACAATGGGAAATTTATGTGCACAATAACATGAAGTCAGAGCAAATGCATTAATCTGCTGATAAATCAGTGTAGATATGTAAGAAGGAAAAGATCAGTAGAATTTTTATGAACTTTCTTAAAGTGTAAAGAAGTAGTTAGTCACATTGAGCCCACTATAACCCTATTGTACCTGTTATGGGATAAGATTCTGCATTGAGACAACCGATGTCACGCTGTTCTATTGTTTCTGTTCCACTGTTTTTTTTTTCAGTGATTTTCTTTTTTGTTGTCAGAAGAATCCAAATATGATCCGTTATCATGACACTTTGAAACTTTACAATGGGCTGTACTGTCATATGGATATCTGTTTGAGGCTTGTATAGAAATAAAAAACAGTGTACCAGTGGTGGATCTAGGATTTCCCAGACGGGAGCGCACCATACCCAAAGGGGGGGGGTGCCAGAATGCTATTTGGTCAAATTTTCCCAGCACATCGCATGAAAATGAAAGAAATTGGACCCAGAGGGGGACGCCCCTTAGATCCGCCAATGTACAAACACACGTGAATCCAGTTTGGTCAAATGGTAGATAGTTCTACAAAACTGAGCAAAAAAGGAAGGCAGTCAAAGGTGGGTGTTATATTTCATGTTTCTCGCCATCAGCCAATTCATTTTCTACATGATCCATTTCATACGTTGGCCGTAAAATAAACTTCGTCAAGAGAGCAGTTACTTTTCCTCATAAAGACGAAAATAATTAGCCAATTAGTAAATTACATAAGCTTTAATCATCGTTAAGGAAAGCCAATGATTTTTCCATTTAACAATGAGGACAAAAAATTAGCAATTGAGGGGTACAGTTTTTACGAGTGCTGGTGGAGAATTCCTGCGGTGTTGTGTGAAGGATTCACGGCGTGCTTCTTGGCGCGTGGCCCGTGTGTCACCTGCCCAGAAACTCCCTGCTAACAATATGTCAAAAAGTAACGTCTTTCTGTTGGAAAAAAATTGAGCAAAAATATGTAATATTATGCACAGGGCATAAGGGAGAGTAATATAGAGGCCGGACCGAGTTTGTCAAGGCACTGGGGGGTTACACACTGAGGTACTGTGCAGAGGTCAAGGGGCGGTGGTTGAGGGGCCAGGGGCTTTTAATGCGGGGGTCACGAGCATAGGGAAGGGTCAGGGTACCGTATAGACAAGGGGGTTGACACTGGTCAAACCCCCTTGTGACAGGGCTAAGCTTTACTAAACGTACGTAGTAAGTTGGACATAACGGGAATAGATCTACCTCGCATAAAGAAAATACAAAGACGGGCAAATTGTTCTTCGGGAGAAACAAAGAATCTTTCTAACTTTTTCTTTCTTGTTTGATGTTTTCGAAGCAAATTGGTCAATAAAAGTCCCTCTACTTATGTGGTGAACGCATCGTGAAACTCTTAAAACTATTAAGCAAACAAGGACAATAATATTAACTTCCTATTGAATTATACATTTTCAAATTTCAATTCAAGAAGTTTTTTTATTGCTTCTGTTGTATGCTAATAGAGTTTTTCCTAAATAGAACAGAGCTTTCAGTGAATGCAGGGAATCAGACAAATCACTGAAGCATTAAATAGTGTCAATTAAAGATCTTGTCTATCACCAGTGTCCTTGTGGCACTGAGGTCGAGTGCTGGTTTCATACACAAGAAATAGCAGGTTCAAGTACAGCAATCCTCTTTTTAAAATTATGTTAATTTTGTCATTGATTTCGCTGAGTTCAGTGAAAACATTTAGGAAAAACTCGAATGATACTGTCATTTTCACAGTACTCACCTTCTGTTCTTATGACCCCAATGTTTGAGACTGATTGGAGGAGATAGATGTTGCTCTTCGAAAATCAGTGTCCAAATGAGTAATGTTCAGGATATGTCCCCGATTTACACCCTGAAGGAACATCAGTAATTTTGGATTAAAATGGAGAAATCAGTAAATTCTGACTCTGGTTTTACCACATGAGTCCATGGGGAAGTTCAGTATATATTTACTCATGCAGCCTCCACTGGTGGACTTATCAAACCAAACTAATTGTTAATATTAGTGATATGATCCATGTGACTCATGTATACTTCAAGTTTTCAATTTACAAGTAAGTTGAAAATGACAAAAAATTCATGTGCTCAGAAAATTGTAATTAATTTCAAATCAGCAGTTTAGTTTTACTCTGCTATTCCTGATAAGATATCAGAGTTTACTGGTTTTAATAGAATTTCCAACAGTATCATTAATTGATTCAGAAATTACTGATTTAAAAATTGGTACAATCTGGTTGAAACTGGTTTTGGCTTAGTTGTCAAAAATGGGTAAGAAATAAGTGACGTTGTCATTTTAGTCAGAAACTGCGAGGTCCCAATGTTACTGTGCAGCTGTCGACTACACATCTTAACGTTGAGAACCTCATGTAGGATCCAACCAGATGGGTAGCCAATGGCTGTAGACGTTAGTTAGAGCCAATCAAGGTCAAGTATCATGAGTACTTAAGGTAGCATTCGGCATAGGAACAGTGTGCTTTAAGCAGGAACCAGTGCTACACACAGTAACTAAGCTTAGATGCTGATTTAGAAAGCTAGGCTTAAATGCTGAGAGCAACATAACACAGAAGATTGTAACATACTGTGATAAACCAGTTAAACTATAAATATCTCTTGCTTGTGTGGATCGGATGTAAGCCATACCTTAGAGAGATCTACGGTACCAGAGGTCTACAGGGTTAACAAATAGTGCTATACAGTCTCAGCTGTACCTGAGACCACCGCCACATCCACAGGACCTAAAAGACCTCACAAAACCACTGATGTTCCTTCAGGGTGCAATTTATATACTTTGGATGGCGACACAATTTGGATGTGAAGAGATATTAGATATTACACTTCAAAGTGATGTATGACATTGTGATATTTCTGAAATTATTTCTTTCTCCCAAAGTTGTAAATGACACCCGCTTGATGCACAGTACCGTTTTGGTTGTGGCTACTGTCCCTCTGAGCAACGGTCACCAAGGATCACTTCCTTCACATAGTAACACAGTCTATTGAGAGTGACCCACTGTGACACCAATTCACTACTCACTATGTGCTGTGCAACATGTCATAATGTTGTTCTAATTGAATGGAAAACACGATCAAAACTTGGTAAAGTAGGACTTACTTAGATTTGCCATGGCAATGTATGGAAAATTACCAAAAGGTCAAGTGTTTGTTAAAAAGTTTGCTTTAACCAAACTTAATTATCAAATATTCTCAATATTCTGGAATGCCAGTTGTATGTTTGAAGCTCATTTGCTTAACCTGCACAGACAACATTGTAAAATTCTGCTGCAAACTTTGGAATCATTGTTATTGTTCCAGTTGCTCTTCTCATTCAGCTGAAAGTACTGGTGATGTAAACTGAAGTTTGTCCACACCGAAATAGACGAAATACTTTTCAAATGTGGTGGTAAAACTCAAATAAAAAGAACAAACAATAAAGAAGCATGACATTTCGTACAGCTGAGTTAAAATCACCTTTAAGTCATATACATCATTTTATTTCAAAACTCCAGCAAATATTAATTTTTTTAAAAATTTAAACTTATATTTAAAACATCTTCAGGATGAATGAAATTTCCTGTAAGATCACTCTGAAGTCATATGTATCAGTTTATTATAAAAACTCCAGCAAATATTACCAATTTTTAAAAAAAAAATTAACTGATCTCCAAAACATATTCAACATAAAAGAAAAAGTTATAAATGGAACATCTTCAGAAGACGAAGACATCACTATGTAGGAATAGAAGTGTAAAAGATGGTCAGATGTTAAGGATGTTCAACTCACTGAGTGTGTTTTGTACTACAGCAATGTGTGTGAAATATGTAATAAGACTGTGTCATAGGCCACATTGACCATTACAACAAAGACTGACCACGGAACATCCATCGTCCTCTTTGCGGTAAAAAGTATGAATAAAATGTTGCCTTGCGCCTTGTGAGAGAAAAATTAGTCAGGTAAAAATAGTATTTGTTGTGAAGAAGTGATTCTGTTTGTGCATAAAATCGTTGCCGTATTTGTTAGTAAAACTGATAGTGATGGAAATACTCTAGCAGAGTTTCTCTGGCAGTAAAATTTGAAATGTATTACTGAAGATGACTCATTTTCAAAGAACCCCTTGACTTCGCCAAGAATATTGAAATTTTCATGTTTTGAATTTGAAAATTTATATTTAAATGATAGGATGAGAACACATTTCAAAAATCAGAAATCTGTGGTATTTGAACTCACAAGCAAATGATTATTAATTTGTAGTCATACCATTGGGCTACAGAGACACTTTCAAATGGGAAACTTAGAAAGACTTAAAATAGCTTCCTGTGATGTCTGCTTCTGGGTTAATACATTGAATTCATCTGTCAAATATATTACCAAAGTAGGAAAACACAGTTGCCTTCTATCACTGGTTGTAGAAGTTGTCAAGTTCAATCATGTCTTCACAGTCCACTTATTGGTCAAACTGCATTGTTCTTGTTCGCAGCACTGATTAAATTCTCTGCACAGAAAGGCAACTGCATCCATGGGATGGAATCAGGAGCACTGACCAGTCTCGGGGGTGTGGTAGCCATGGTCCAGGCATCTGTGTGAAGACATAGAGGAGATAGTGATGAGTGACCATCCCTTATAAAACCGACTCTGACCCCCTGACCCCTCCGTCACATGAAAAGGATGAGTTTGGACAGTGAGAGGATGAAATATGAGATATCTTCACTGGACATCGCGTCAATACAGAAGAACGGGTAGCAGATCCAGAGGTGAACATAGTCCAGGACTATTCTTTTTGAATTCGACTATCCAGTTTCAAAGAAGTTTCGCCTTCTTTCCTCTAGCCATAATATATTTGACATTGGTCTCCTTTAGTATCCACAGATCATTATTAGCATAACTAGAAAATAAAGATTCCTATCTGACACTGGAAAACCAACCTTGAATAGTGTATTTTCTTTTGCTCGAAAAGTGATCTGCAATCCAGTGATGGACCTGGAACACGACTTCATTTCAATAGACCTATGTACGGTCAGAACCAATTCAAGTTTATTGATACACTTCTCCGGTCGTTGCCGGCCAAAATGTGCCAATCACATCTTTCCTTACTAATTTCACACTGGGTTCATGAAAAGATTTTGATGTCGGGCTTTCG
>JBCAUG010009748.1:0-11183 GCA_038406175.1 Haplosyllis leylae
AGATCCCTGTGGGGCTCTCAACCTAGATGTGCAAGATGTGTATGCGAATGGCTGCACCGTAAATGGGACGGTGCAGACCAAAGCACCCAGGAGATCCAGGAGGGTCCAGAACTTTCTGGAAATCTTTCTTCCAAATGAGAATGTTTCCTGTTATTTATTGAATAAGGTATACTGCAACTCACTTATTACATGCTTTTCATCAATCATCATTTCATTATCGGACCTTGGGAGAATAGAATTTTCTGGATTAGGAAATAAATCCCGGTATGGAATTTAGTTACAGCCCTAGTGTAATCGGGGGATCAATTGGAGAATCCATGGGAAATATGTCCCTAATATACCCTCATATCTTTCTTTTTCATTGATTGGGAAAACGCTCGGTTTCAAAACTACTTTCACAGATTTGCCTAATTAAACTAATTGATCTAAATATGACGCTACATTGTTGTTGATTTTAGATTTGCTTTTAATACTTTAGTTAATAATATATATGTAATATGTGTACATATGTATTTTGAGAAAAATCAAACTAAAACCAACTTGTATCAAATGACCAGGACACATATTTCTTAAATACAGACTTTGTGATATGGATTCATGTCGTTTATTTTCTCAAGGTCAGGATGACTTCACTTTGAAATCAGAGTTAGAAAATGTACTTTAAGTTTAATAACTGTTGAAGAATAAACTTTACAGAAAAAAAACTCCATATACAGAAGGTCACTGCTGGGACTTTTGTGCTGTGTCATATGAATTGCATATGAATATGAAATGGTTATTCAATACCAAACAACCCTGTACTCAGACACTACTATGGTGAGACACTGAGCTAAATTTCCTTTCATAATTCTAATGCATTGTTTTTATTTGTAGAAATAGATTTAACTTTGAAAATGGTTCGTAGGTGCGTGAAGAATAAAGGTTAAATCAGTTTAAATTATGCATAGTACAAAAAAAAGATGACAAACAGAAAAAAACTCGACTCTATGTCTTACTTTATATGAAATGGCAGGATAGAAATAGCTTCGTCTACATGTGATAGATGAAAGATATGGGGATTCCCCTTAGTTTTCATTTTCCTTTCCTTCGCCATGTTGGCTGATTTTTTTTCAAATCCAGCCTTTAAGCATTGTCTATCATAAATGAATTGGATGTCAAAAACATACTAATAAATTGACCAATTTTAAACGGAGAGAAAATCATGTTCTTGTCTCTTTGTGGAACCTTTACTAAGGGTAAGTTTTACAGAGGTAGGTCATGGTAAGACAATAATTTCTTAAAAACTTGCAAGACAAGCTGTGTCACATGGGGAAGAGCAGAAAACCCTGGGCAGGATCTTAGGACCCTTTGAACATTCGAGTTTTTCCTAAATTGCCAGGAACACAAAGTTGACAGATCTGGCAATTACTGCTTTCCTTAATTTCTCTATGTTAAATTTGTTATAGCCACTGATAAATTTGGTAGGGTATGCCACTCAATCTTGTAATTAATAATATGTATTGAAAGAACTGACATGTTAAGATATGTATAAAAAATAAAGCTTAAACTGAAACACAAAAATGCCAGATCTGGCAGATCTGGCAACATGGTATAATTACGGAAAAACACGAATGCACGGGGCAGCATTCCTGGGACCATGACTGGCTTGCCCTAGAAAATTTTGTCCACAAAGGCAAGGCTCTCTGACACTGAGGACAGTGTCCAGGACACAGCAGGACACAGCACCCAGGACACAACACTCCAGCCCTAGGAACTGAATATTTTGTCCGCAATAACGCAGCATTGTGGTTCTAGGGATATAGGATTTTGCCCCGAACGATTGGGCTATCTGGCACTGAGAACAGAGAATTCAATCCTATAAGGACACAGCATACTAGCCCTCGGGACAGACAATTTAGCAGGGTAATCTGACTGTGAGAACAGAGGTCATCACTTAACTGATTTTTTTTCTGTCAGGGGACAAGGTAGAAGGGACATTGGTGTATTGACCTTGAGGCCCAAGTGCCAAGTGCAGCAGCCAGCAGAGTTAGACCTCTGTCTTTAATGTTAATGTAATAGCGCGTGCCGGTATTTTAAACTTTCGTCAGATAGATCAGTTCACCCCTCTTAGAATCCTCCATATTATTCAGAGCTCTAATGCAATGACCTGTTGCCTGAACAGCTACGTTGGCCATACTGACCCCTTGCGCCATACAAACCCCTGCCGTCATAGACTGCCAGTTCCGATGCTGTGGTCTAAAAAGAACTCCTCCAATTGCGCTGTGACATTAAGGAGGAGACACACCATTTTCAGAGTCATGGGAACCAAACCTAGCTTAGCTGTTGGTGAATTCTTTCGTAGAAATACACAGATGTCAAAGTTTCAGTCTGATTTTGTAAAAAAATTTGGCGGACATAGACTATGTCCCTTTCATGGGGCCACTGGTACCCCTGTTTTGGACTTTTGGTGATATCTGCCCGGGGTTTCAAAGCTAGGGTGGATTTCTTGCTTGCATGCTCTCTTGTCTGCATGCTACTCCGCAGATTCACCTCTGCTGCGACACCATGGCAGCCAAGCCTTTTTGATCCACGTACCTGCAAACATGTCCGCAAGCATTGTGTCACCAATATTTACACTAGCTTGGTTTGTGTAGTAAAACTCAACCCCAGTCAGAATTGAGTGTCCGCCATGTCAGTGAGGAGAGCAAGAATAGTTTAATCTCAGGGGGTGACAGTGGTGATTCATGGGTATTAGTTTGTGCACTGGGCCTATTTGTGAACGGAAGGGGCTGCTGGCTGTACTACTGGGTGAGGGGTTGTACTTCTAAGGGGGCGGCTTCCCACACGATGAAGAACATGAATACTCAGATAATGTACAGTCTTTATTGTTGCCCCTAAGACTGGTTAACAAAGAGGATGATCTTCAAATACAAATACAATAATCTGGAGAGGTGATGTCGATGATCCAGTAGCAGTGATACAAGTCCCAGAAATGTACAGTAGCGATGTGAGGGTTGGAAAGTCTTCCAGAATGCAGTTAATTGATGGCTTAATTGAACACATTATTGAGGAGATCTTGAGGAGTTCATATAGTCCAGAACACAGGAATACAATGACGGTTCACATACAACACAATACAGGTTCAAATGATGCGCACTGGGCTGTTCTCTGGGAAAATGCAGAATAGGACCTCCTCACATGAAATGAGGCAATATAGGTGTCCAATACAGGTTTGAAGTAAACATTCAAGGTGCAGCTAAGAAACTCTGTAATACAATGGTACAAATATAGACTCTAAGTCAATACTTTACATCCACTGTACAAATTACAGAAATGCAATAAAAGTGACAATTTAGTAACATGTTGTGCAAGAGGAGTCAATCTGGTTCTAAACCTCCTCAGGATCCAAAAGTATTACCCAAAGCATCCAAAATGCAATTTAGAGGATCCTGAGAGAAGAATCAGCTTATCTCTTCACAATTACCTGAGAAGTTCCTGCTGTTAGCTATTATGACTCTGATCAGTCTGGTGGCATTTCTGGAGGTCCTACTTTCTTAGGGTGTAACTTCCTTATATACCTAATGCCTATTTACCAGAAGATCAGTGCTACCACACAAAGTAGTGCACTAGAGGGTATGACAGTTTGGCAAAGGCCTGGAGCTATCCAGCGCCTTTGGTGGTTATTGCAGGCACCTTGGCAGGTTAACTAGAGTTTGTGCTAGTCTCAATCCAATTGGACCAGTAGTTATTATGGTACAGGCCTGAGGGGGTGAGTAGGAATACGCACTGACATGTCATGCTGTGATTGGTTGTACTCATCACGCGATTTACTGATTGGTTACCAGGGACAGTGCATGTGCCATCTTTGCACTGATTGGACGTCATTTGAGGGGGTGAACAGGGCGCACGTGATCTTCACGTGATCAGGGCATAATTCATGCATGATCCATGCATGGGTTTTGGTGGGAAAGCCTGAGGAGGTGCTTGAGGTATGAATCGTCGCTCTTTGGCCCAACAGAAGCCAAATATAGTCGCGGTTAATCTCCTCTCCTCAGAATTCGCAATAGTTTATTCGCAACCTGTTACAATTGGCACACAGCAAACACATCGCTGTAAACCCCCCAATTTCTTTTTTTAGGATTTCTGGTTATGGTTATAATTTTACATGAAAGCAACCAGCCTTAATTCTACATTGGGTAAAATGTTACCTCATTAAATCTGTGTGATGAATTCATCATATTTCCACATATTGTCTGCTTGTACACACAACTCTCACATTAAAACAATCACTTCATTCGTCAGAAAACGCACTCTTTCCCATCTACGGAACATTTAGAGAACTTAAAAAAGCCGCGATGGTATACAGGTGACATCTAGTGTGCACTATGTTTCTTTCGCGAGTATCGTCATGCCATATCGTCTGCATGGATGATATGTATCATGTGAAGTGTCCGACGGATCACAGTGGCGCCATTTCTGGTGCCAAAAGGACTTGTCGTAGTGGCGGATTTTGTGTTTGTTCCATGTTTTTTTTTAAATACATTATTTTTTTCTATTTTTGTTTTCGCAAATTACTTTTCCCGGAATTTCCAAAATACTCTTTTTTACAGTGTAATATAAGAATAAATAGAATAAAAGGTAATGCGCTGAAAAGGTTATGAAAGTTCTAGGAAAACAAAGGTTGTGACTGATTTGCCTCTCTTGCTACTTCTTCCATGGTGTGTTCGTTTCAGGCTAATTTGTGCAAATGCATGAGCGCCTCACAATGCGATTGCAATGGAAACGTTCACACCTGCTCGTTGCAAAACAGCCAAAATTCACCGAAACGAGCACACCCCAGGAACAGCTGTGAGCGTACCGTGATGAACCAATAGACACATTCTTTGTGTAACATTTTGGAAAGCAAATCTGTCAGGTATGTAATAAATGAGAAAAGGCACGTGTCACGGGCACGCGAACGGTTTCAAAGGTCAGCTTCAGCAGACTGTGTGGCATACCGTCACATAAACCTTGTCACCCTTAACCTATCACGTTGGTAACTTCTGTACTCTGTCTTTGTTATCTTTACATCCTTTGATAAGGAATGTCAGATATGTAATACACTCGTAAGCACACGTGACAGGGTCACCAGCCGTAAAATATGTCCGTCAGACGGTTCCTAGAAGGAGAGAAATGTGCTGTCAGTTTTAAAATATTTATATCCATTAACAAAGAGCCCTAACGATGATGAAGTAGAATTGCTTCTTGGGGATTCACGCATGTTGCGCACGAACTTTGCAGAAAGTTTGTCGGGTGATGTAAAATCTCGGGAAAAGTAGGAAAAAGTGGCTCGTTTTGGTCAATTTTGACTGTTTTGCGTGGAGCAGGTCTCAACGCGTCCATTGAAATTTCATGAGAACAATAAATCAGGCGTGCATGAGTTGGCACAAATTCAGCCGAAACGAGCACACACCCCTTGAGAAATATGACTGTTGTAATTCTTCACATAATTTGAACCTTCCTCTCATTTTTACACAAGCGGATCTTAGTTTCTCAGTCCCTTTCTGGTCATGGTTTTACGACAGGTGCTGGTCTATACTCTCCACACCAGATGTTCTTTACGCTTGGTGGAACTCAAAATAATGCGAAAAAGAATTTATCAACTATGATGGTGATGTCTATGTTCACATTCGAGTTTTCCTATATTTCGTAATTTTCTGCCATTGAATGTCAATGCTGGCAGAATTCTGCCAGGATTCGGCAGAAAATTAGGAAATATAGGAAAACTCGAATGATTCACAATGAAATGAGGTGAGTTGCCATTGAAAAAAGTATTGCTTTGAGGTTACATTGGGGATGACAGTTATTAAAAGCCTAGAGGTGGTCTGTTGTACAAACAGCTGTCACAAATAAAAGTCTAGGTGGTATATGTACACTGATTTGTAATGAATTGTTGCGATTTAAAAATGTTTTGCTCTGGGGTGCGCTCGTTTTGCTGAAATTTTGTTGGCGCGCGCACATGCTCGTTCATTTCATATGGACTTTTCCCTGCAGAATCATGTCATTCTTGTCGCGTGGACGAGCAGTTTGTGCACGTTCACGTGGAAAACGTGAAAATTTCAGCAAAACGAGCACACTCCTGAGCTGATATTTGTTGTATTTCCACAGTTCTCCGTTTGTTCACACAACTCCCAAAATGGAACAAGACCTACTTTACACAGCACTGTATTTCTGATAAAAACAAAGCCAGAATGATACGCAGGCGACCTCACGTGTCAACTTTTGTCTTTTATTGTAACATACAGACACTCCCATTCCACAGGTATTGGTGGAAACTTTGCATGCAACAAATTGAGAGGTGATCTGCACTACGGTTATGGAACCTTTAGATACTGGAGATCACAAGACAATCAAGCAATAAACTCCAGTTTTACTATTTATTGTGAACGGTTCAACAACTGTCACGTGTCATGAATAAAGCAAACTTTACTTTAATCGCGTTTTTCCATAATTAGGCAATGTTGCCAGATGTGGAATTTTTGTGTTTCTGCTCAACTTTTATTTTCTTACACATATCTTTACATGTCAGTTCTATCATACATGTCATTAATTAGAAGTTTGAGCAGCATATTCAACCAAATTTATCAGTGACTATAGCAAATTTGACACAGGAAAAACAAGGTAAGAAGTAATTGCCAGATCTGTCAACTTTTCTGATAATTATGGAAAAGCTCGTATGTACGTTTATTCAGAGAAGAACTTCTCGTCGTCGGTGTAGCACTCAGAAGTGATTCTGATGGATATGTCGCAAGCGGGCTATGAAGCAAAGGATATATGACCAAAAGTACACAGCAAGGCACCAGTGGTCGCACGGAAATAAATTAGCGTCCGTTTAAATATATTTAAATGAAGAAAAGACGTCTTGTCTTCTTCTCCTGATCCATACTGAGCAAGCCGTATTGTTCGTTGTCTGGGCCGATTACCAAGGGAAGAAACCAGCCAACGTTTCTACAGCTGCTTACAAGCTCCGTTATCTGAAGCAAAGAATGTGCATATCGTTAGTGAAGACTTAAAATTTACCATGAGGCTACTTCAGTAAATTCGATATGTTTATGATAGAAGTGTTGTCCGTCATATTATTATTATTTACAATGGCAGCGTTTAAGAAAATCTACCCCAAATAAAGATGTATCCAAAAAATAATACAGTAACCCACAATTAGATCTATATTTTACACAACGGACACATGAGTAATGTTTGAATTGCAGAAGGTATGTCTAAACTTTGTGGTGTTCTTGAAAAAAGCTCAATTTGCCTGGCACGAAAGTTATTTCGAAAAGTGAAAGCAAAATTGTAATTTATTACTTAGACACGTGGAGAAATGGGATGACTTATGGGTTTGTTCTATTTGATGTGCAAAAGAAACTGAAAGTCATCTCTTTTAAAGACATTAAGATCTTTTATGGGTTTTCGTTCCAAACAAAGGTTTCTAAATCATTCCCTTGCTGGGCTGGGACTAATTGAGTATGGTTACCAGAGACAGTCCATACCTTGCAACAGATATATTCCTCCATGCAGTAGTATAAAAAAGATATTTCTAATATTCTTAGTATTACTCTGACTGGTAATGCATCTGTTACCAGATAGGTAATATATCTGGTAACCAGACCAGTTTTGGACTTTGTCATGATTCATTTAATTCGTTGAATTCAGTGAAAGCTATTTAGAGAAAACTCTAATAGGTTGAAAAATATTGTACAGGAATGTTCACACTGTTCCAACACGGAGAAAGAAGCGAGGACCCATTGTCTTCTATTGTGCTAATCTAGTTACTCTTGATTCCGTTCCCGTTCAGTGTGAATAAACCTTTAATCCGTAAACTGTTCAATAAACGTCTTTCACTTACCGTTGGATTTGACGTTGACGCCGAGTTCCTTAAGGATCTGTCGTCCGTTGAGAGTCATATCCCGAGCGGTTCTGATAAAAAACGTTACGCCGTAGTCGGGTAGAAACTTTTCGCAACCTAAGGTGCAGTAAAGGAAGAAATCAAAGGTCTGGCAATACATGAGTAAAAAGACATCATAATTGAAAGGGTCTCCTCTGACATGTAACTGTTTAAATGGGTGCCAATGACATTTACCTCTCTGTATTGGCACCATTAAAATATAAGAAACATGACGTCGTTCACAATGCTGGCTTGTGATCACTGATCAACAAATCAGCAAATTGATCAAATAATTACCACAAAACTGTCAGAACGTTTCCCAAATCCTCTGGACCCCCTCATTCCATTCAATTCACTGAGCTGACTCTAAACGAGCAAGCAACATGCAAATCCTCTCTATAAGATGCTAACACAGCATTGCGCAAATTTAACTTTAGATAAGTGGAGCATTAGTTTTTAAGCCAAGTGAAAGTAGAAATTGAACGAACCGTCTTTGGTCCAGGTAACTATGGTCCTCACCGCTTGAACATCTCTGCGATCCATGGTTCTACACTGATCTGAAATTTACAGAGGTAACAAAAATGAAAGTTCAAAGAGAAAATGAAAGAAAAAGTGAAAGAGGAACGACGCTTCAACCATTTCAAGGTCCTTCCACCTGCGTCCCAATTCTTGTACCCTTACTTTTTCTTGCATCCAACAAAGTCTCCTGATTTCTTAGGACACCTGTACCTAACCTTTTATGTCATCCGTCAAAATCTCCCGACTTACATAAGACACACCCAATAATGAGATCAGTGCCCGATGAACCGATATTCCGAAAGATCATCAAAGGATGGAATAGACCCCATATCCCCTTATCCTCCCCACAGATGTGTCGTTGAAAATTTCTTTTTCACTTTGGCACGCATGTATGTGAAGCAGCTCGCAGTTTTGCAGCGAATCTTGGGTCGATAATCGGTTAACTTGATTCATGGTGCACAGTTTTAACGTTTACTTTAGCGTAGATGTACTTTCCTTCAAATCCATTAGCTTAATCCATTATTAATAAGAAAATCCTCCTCCGGCACCGCATCCTGGCCGGGTGGGGGACAGGGGGGAGAGCAGATGTGGGGTAGGGGGTACCCTGTCCTGGTCCAGGTCGAGGGGACAAGGTTGGGGGTACCCTGTCCTGGCCCAGGCCAAGAGGGGAAGTGTTTTGGGGTACCCTGTCCTGGTTCGGGCCGAGGGGGACAGGGTTGGGAGGTACCATGTCCAAGTCCTGGTAGGTAGGTGGGGCAGGGGTGGGATTGGGACCCTGTCCTGGTCCTGGTGAGGAGGTGGGACGGGGTGTGGGGCACATGATAAACTGTATATATCAATTTTCAGTTTATGAAAGAGAAAAACTATGCCTTCATAATGATTTGTTTTTGGGAATATGCAAAATTTGAAATGTCCAGATGAAGACTTCTCAAGTGGCTGATCTTTGCTAAAATACACATACCTAAAGTACATACGGAAAAGACAAAGAGTCGAAGTTTTCTTCAAAATCAGTCAGATCTGCCAGAAATGCTCATCAGTTACCTTGGGTCTACTCTGGTTTAGGGAACTCGAAAGTGAAAGTGCCACTTTTAACTGTAGAAAGCCCCTTCTCCGTAAAATTTATGGCTATTTGAATGACACAAGGAAGACTTAGGGGTTTGCAGAGGATGAAACGGTACCTCCTACTATCCATTTAACAGGTTGTTCTACGACGTACTTGTTTCAGTTTCGAGACAAAGAAGAAGCGTCAGCACTTTCGTTTCCGAAACATTTGAAGGAACAAAAGGAGGGATCATGTGGTTTTGTCGTGGGGTCATAATGACAAAGACACGGTGTTGGTGCGTGAATGATGGTTTATTGGCAGAGCTACAAGTTGTACATACTCCGGGAGCATTTACTGAAGTGCCGGCTGTCCGCTAGGGGCCTACTATATATTGGGGTGGTGGCGGCCTTGACCTTGTGGTCTTGTCATAGACATGCCACTGTCCGACAGGTTCGACCAAAAATGTCTGGTTTCTATTCTGCACACACTCTAAACAAAAGCTTTGGACATATTTTGCAGACTGTAATGCGTAATTCAGATGGTTACTTCTCTAGTGAGGCAGAGCACTGGTTTCTCATACAAGAGAGAGTCAGGTTCGAACACAGCAATCCTCTTTATAAAATAATATTATTTTTTTCGCTGAATTATTCAGTGAAAGGAAAACCTCGAATAGAACATGAGCACGACCCATATTAGTATCTGAAAATCTCAGACCCACTAGTTATGCGAAGTTGGCTCAGAAGGGAGAGTGTCGTACTAAAGTCCCAGAGGTCAGCAGTTTAATCCTCAATGGTAGTAACATTTTGTTGCAGGAATTTTGCTTTCATTTGGTAAAACCTCTGATGCCAATATTGCCACTGCAGAGAGATTATCATTTGAAACACTCACGCACACACACACACATACACACACACACAGACACACACAGACACACACACACACCACACACACACACACACACACACACACACACACACATACACACACCACACAGGCACACACACACACACAATCTGGACCTAATTCCAAAGCCAACATACAGATGCAAAGAGAATGAAAAATATCCAAAACGTGTTATTTGTTTCGTGACATTTTTGATGTATCAATTAAATCGCTAGTGAAATGCTGAATATTTATTTGTTCGAAAATAAACCTTTCAATTTTCAATATATCTGAAGAAGTTTCAAATTTTTTGCAGTATCTTGAGTCGATAATCGGCTAAATTGACTCACAGTGACAAGGTAGCAAAGCACTGTCCTATATTTTATCTCAACTCAACGTTTCAGGCTTATTGTAAACGAAAAAAGAATAAGTTCTAGCTGTGCTGTCAGCCAAACCGTGACGCAAATTTAGTATGAGGGTCTATTCACACCGAGCGAGAGAGTTGCCACTAAGTGGCAATGCTTGGAAAGAAATACATTGATTTTAATTAGTCTCCGCAAGGAGACTATCTGTGATGCACTCACTACTATTGAGTGGATATCTTTTTGGTCAAATTTTACCCATCTACCGGGTAGAATACACAGCAACAATCAACCCCCCCCTCCCGAAAATAGGTTTTGAGTTTGGACTTGAACATTTGAACATCAGCTACCATCAACCCCATCCCACCCACCCCCCCAAAAATAGGTTTTGAGTTTGGACATGAACATTTGAAAATCAGCTACCATCAACCCCCCCCCCCCCAGAAAATAGGTTTTGAGTTTGGACTTGAACATT
>JBCAUG010009759.1:0-11182 GCA_038406175.1 Haplosyllis leylae
GCCTCTTGGGGAAATTTTTTAAGCCAGTTAAATAACTCGCTGAATATGTTTTATTTGGCCCCAAAATTGCTCGTCTTTGCCTCGCAATTTTCTAGCCAAATAAAACATTTCAGCTATTTAACTATCACATAATTCTCAATGTTCAGATGTGAGCACAATGGGATGTTAGAAATATTCTTTTGTAAGGCATGTACAATTGTATTAGTATGTAACTACCTGAAAATTTCCCAACTGGACAAAAAAGTTAAAATTGCAACACGTTTCCATCAATCACATCAGTTGGATTTCCTACAGTTCCTCTGTGAAAGGAATGACTAGATGCTTCTTTATCGAGAAAATTCACAAGACTTAGCACCAACACCAGTCCCGGCCAAATAGTCCCCTCATAATGCTATTATAATCCTGGATCCACCAATTTACTTTTGGAAATACCATTAACACATTGTCATGATTAATGAAATCTGACCAACATTAATAACCCACCGTGAACGTACTATTTATGGCAACATGCAATACATATCAATGCAGCTTCAAACATACTCAAAGCTGTGCCTAATTTTCGTATCTAATCTAGCATGAAATCACCTAATTAAGTCCCCTGCTATCATCAAATATTGCCATTAATTAAGTACGTACTAATTTACCACCTCGGCATTACGGGCTCGGTATTTAGTGCCGTTAATGGACCGTTACAATTTTTACATAAACAGCATTGCTCTTTTGCCAAGCTGTACATCATTCTTTCACGTGCAGTGAATAAGTTCCAATCAATCATTAGGATTGGCATTGGCAACAATGGCAATGATAATACGTGTATCTGGAAAATAAAACGATTTCCACTTCGCATTTATACTTTTTGAGCGGGAAGCGGCGTGGGAAGTGAAAACTCAAGACTTCATACGCAAATGAAGTAACTTTAACTTTGAATTTTGTAGCTGATCCAGAGTAAACTGCCTTATCCTAAAACAATGTGTATCATATACAAAGAGGACCAACACTTTACTACTACTGTATACGCAGACTGTCATCAGTCATATTAATTGCAAGCGTTATGAGGCAAAGCTGATGCTACGGTACACTATAGTGTCACTGCAAACACTCTCCAATTGATGATAATGCAGCTGTAAATAAAACCGGACCTTATTCCTTAATATTCTGACACCGTTATGCATTTTGTTATCAAACATTTATCGCCCTATGATCTATAAGCTGCTAATATTTCTTCATTTCATCGTTCCTAGACGGTGCGTTCTCTTATCTCGCCACTTGAGAACTATTTACAAAATGTCTTAAACCAGATACGCTCACTGTTTCATAACATTTCTTGTTCCTTACGTATCGGTTTATGAGTTTGCGATGGGTGTCCGAGTTTTATGCGGGAATGATTGAGGGAGAATTTTGAGGTGGTGAATCCTCACAATTGCGCGAGATACAAATTAATTTCTAATTGTTCACAACATTGTTCCTGAAAGCCCTGCCCCTCCTCAAAGACAAACGACACTAAGCTAAGTGGGGGAATTGCCATGGGGCGGGTGGGGGGGGGGGGAGATGAAAAAGAACCTTAACATCAAACCATCTCAAATCTCAACTTTCACTATTATTTTCTTCAAGAGCCAAACTTTTCGAATCTCAAAACAACTTGTTTCATTTTCCCCATATTTTCAATCTGTCACAGCATTTTGTTAATTTTCTCGCTCCCCGAAAACACTCGTTTCAACTTCCGGCGCATACTTTCTGTGAGACCGTTGTGACATGTTAAGTGCGCTATTTCGGATTTTCTTCTATTTGCCTAAAATTGATACTCGTGTTTGTATAATAATTTCTCCTTGGATTATTGTGATGCAGACGGAATTTGTGTTGCTAACTTTTGAGATTACTTGGTAGAGATAAAAGTGCACCTAACTGAAAGTTTGGCAGCAGCCTCATGATGTTTCGATTTTCTTTTCTTCTTTGCAAAAAAATCTTACACATTTTAACCACATTATCTATCTGTCCCTTACATTTCAATGTTGATTTAATTAAATTTATTTTAAAAATATATTTGTTTCAACGCTGAATATTACATCAAATTCCAGTTCTATCTGTCCAATATCTCACAAAAAAATCAGAAATAACATCACAACAAGGTAATTCTGAAACTTAACAAATAGAAGCAGGACAAAAAACTGTTTGACAAAGCAGGAATTTGACTGAGTTATGGAGTAGGTTTTCGTGTAATTGATTCAACCTGTGTTGGGTCAAGACGCAAAACAGATACTGATGAAATTGAATTCAGGCCCCAGTGGGAACATAATTCTGTGAAACCAAGACACTGACCATCCATAAAACTGCTCATTACAAATTCGACTCAAATGGCTCTTCACTGTACATCGAGTACATCCAGAACGTGTCCATCTGTCTGCAAGAGCATCCATTATAAGCCTATTATCCAGAACAGATGGTATGCTAACACAATTATACAGTCTTATGACAGCCACCAGACTAGACTATATAGGCTAATTCGGACTAACTTCTGAGAGCTTGACTTCTCTAGCTGGACTAATCGTGTGAGCCTGCTCCTTCTTCTTCTTCAAAGTGTAGTTATGGACCTTCCCCACGCAAATGTTGGATAAAATATACATGAAAATAATTTCTGCCATAAACAGCAATAGAAGTTAGCCTGCACAAGTTGTTTTCCCCAGTGAGTTTTTCTTGAAAGGTTTCTTTTAAGAAACTTCTGCTTTTCAGTTTGCTATTAGTGCCACGACAACTTTACTCGAATAAAGAACGTTAGAAAGCGCTTTCAATTTTGAATTCACAAAGTCAAAGAACACAATGCCGAAGCTGAAAACTGAAAATGAAATACTTCGGGAAACATGACGACTACGATAAAGCTACGATAAAGTTTGCCTGGGTTTTTTTCACGAAAATAGACAATTAAACGACGTTTCAGATGCTCTCAGAAAATTTCTAGGGCAAAATAAATTGGTATTTTGCAATGGAACAATTAGAAGCAGCTTATCCAGCCTGCCTATCCCAAGTCAATCCAGATGTTCGCTGCCACGTTTAACTAGGTAAAATATGGTAAACTGATCCAATTTGGACTTGACAATAAAACTCTCACTCAATTATACTCATGAACCAACTCGGTTCGAATCCCGCTGGGGGTGCGGAGCCTGGATTGCGATGAGTGGAACGGTTCTCAGCACTCCCTCTGCAGCACCCCTAGTTAGGCTGTTACGTTCACCCAGGTCACACCATTAATCAAATATCTATATCTTCCACTGGCCCTTAATATAACAGAGACTACTGGCATATTACAGATATTACAACTGCCTGACCCCCACCTCTTCCATTCTCGATGCCCCCTCCCCACCTCCAATTCAACCAATCCCTGGGTTTGATTTGTGTAACTGGAAATATTTCTCTGCTGTCATATTTTGTGACGGATGATCCAGATTGTGGCGACTCCTCCATGTTCCAGGTGTCAAACAGAATTTGGTCCGTCATAATTTCCCAATGGTCTCCCTTGACCCCCTGTGAGTAAATCCATGTGGAATTATGCCTGAATTAAAATAGCTTCTGTTGGCGCTATACGTTAAATCCATGGAGTGTATGTTTTATCCATTCAATACTTTTCAAAAGTATTGATTCATTCAAGCATCATTTGGAAAGCAGCAAATAACTCCGTATTGCGTGAAAAACAATGAAGAATCATCAACAAAAAAACTTCATTATTTTATCCAAATTGTTATCTAAACATTTATGCTTCAGAGCTTGACAAGCGCAAAGCAGCATAAAATTTATTATATTTTGTTACCCGCTACTTTGATTTAATTTATGGGAACTTCTACATCAAGTAGCACACGATGGCTGACGATGTCATTTCAATTTTGACTCACGATTTATAATCACAAAAAAAAACATTACAAGAAAAATAGTTCTTCATTTTGTCTCAGACATAGATGCATGTACTGTCGATTTAAGACAGGGAAGCAAAATGACAAAATGTATTATTTCACAGAAGTTGAATCTCTTGTGCACTCTTTTCTGAAATCAAATTTTTGCATGTAATTAAGTTCAATGTAAAAAAAAAAAAAACCCACAGCATACACATTACTGATAATATTACACGAGAGTAACATTCACCCTTTTTGGTCTGAGACAAGTACATTCTCGTTCGTATAGCAATTTAATATTTTTCACTTGCCAAAATATTGTAACTTTTATATTCAAGTTTCATTGATATGATAGGTTAAGCTTAATTTTATTTAATGGACAAATAAACTGAAAATAATTTAGCTTCTCTACCAATTTCCAAATTAAAACATTGTATTTTGCCTAAAATTTATACTGCAAAATGTGGCAACAAGAGACAACAACAGATATAAACACACAAAAGAAGCACGGATGAAAACGTACAAAAAATATTCAATTACCCAAATACACTTTTCAAAAACTCAGAACACGACAATATAATATTCCGAGTGTTTTCGCGAAATGCACCCAGTAATTAAACAATCATAAATTTCAATAAACCCCTGTCTAAAATTACAGCCCCATTAAATCCAAAACTGTTGCAATCAGCTCAAACACGAACACTTCACTTACGATTTCTGCTTTCATGCACTCGCAATCTGACATTTAGGGATAATATTTCAAATTCACCAACAGATGTAAATGGCTTTTTTTCGTGGTACATCCCGACCTCAAAATGACAAATGTTTGTCGTGCGTGGGTTAACAGCCGACTTGATTTTTCCCAATCAATTTGTGATTTGAACTTGGCACCAGCAATCACCGACAGGCCGCCAGACAGTCCAAAAAATCTCATTTGATTTCAGGGTTTGTGGATTGAGGTGAGGAGGGGTTCAAATTATATTCAGAAAAGGCCCAACTCCAGTAAACAGAAATGCTTTAAAACAAAACTGAATTAGCACTTTTCAAGTTTTGGAATTGCAATTTTTCTCTATTAACAGTATATGAGTAAGATGCTTTTAATTAATATACATGAGAACTAATAGGTGGCTTGTCCCTCACCCTGTCTCTTTTATGCTTGTTCTGGTGGCCGGGGGAGAGGGTTCACGTTGGCGTTAACACTACGCCATGTGTTCCCCAATGGTACAACACAATGTCATTGTTTTAAAAACTTATGTCGTCTGGTGTTTAAATTAAGGTTCCGTCGTCACTTGTCTCCGGGACCGGGGTTGAGGGTGGAGGTGGGGGCGCAGAAGCGTGTTTAATTGCGTCGTCGACAACGTTGCTCTTATGATGTGCCCAGCGCCACGCGACTCTGTCTAAGCGCGCCACCCTTGACCTTCCGCACAATTAATAACGTGCAAAATTCATGACATTATGCCGTTTAACGATTGCAAGCCAATTAAGAACAAAAGAGAGAAATCAATCCCGTCACCTGAGCAATTCTTTTTGTTTTGTTCCCTAAATGGCATTCTGATTTCAAGTTAATGTGTTCACAACCAGCCCCGTCTACACGAGTGTGCTAAGTGTTCTTTTCTTCTTTGTTGGGCCGAAAGTCCTCGTACAAGTATGAGCATAATACATGTAATACATGTATGGTACCAGATATGCTAATAAGTACAGATCACACCAAAATGACATGCTGCATGTACATACTTAGGTTTTACTATTTTAAATCAGATACTACATCTGTCCACAATTTAGAAGGTTCAGTTGTACGGAAAAATTCAAACAAAGCATGAAATCATTGGGTTTCTGTTGGTAACTCGGCAAAAATTTCATAGGTTGAATTCGTAATTTTAGGCAGATTATTTTGGGACTTCTTGTGCTGCAACTATCTGCGAGCTTCCTAAGAGATCCGTGTTTGTTACTGTGATGGCTGGCGAACAGACCGTGTCACCAGTGAAGATTGTTCGCTCTGTTTTCTTCGCTTTTGTATTTTCTGTATTTTCAAAAAGTTTTTCAATTTCAAATTGATATTCGTGCCAAACCAGCTTCTACTAATCAGTGGTGTAAGATGGAGCACCATTCCGAGTTGCCGTATTTTGCATTATCGTCTCCAAATCGTCCATTTCTCTTGCTTATCTCTGATCAGATAGTTGGACACATTCTCAATATTTAATTGAAGGAAACTACGGCAATTTGATCAAAGAGTTCTGTACATTTTACTCGTGCGTCGAGTTTAATTGATTATCTGGCGTTTTAGTTCGTTATCTGATTGAAAAATAGATGACTCATTTTTGTTTTGTTACACTGGTAGGATTTAAACTGCTGCCTCTGTTTATCCTTTGTTACGTAACTTTAATTCAGGGAGGTCCCTCACAGATTCTCCTTCTGTTCTCTTTCAGCCGAATTTTTTACTTCCTTCAATTACCGGCCTCACAAGAAAAAAGGTTAGGAATGACGACTTTCTATTGTTATTATGAAACATTTATTTTGCTTATGATGCGATACGGACTTGTATTTTTTCATAACTCTTAAAACAGTCGTTATTACTCACGGTACCTTGAAGACTCTCTCTTCATTACAATGGGAATATTTCATACATAAAGTTGGTATGAATTTCAAAAGAAAGAAACACCTCTGAGTTTCAGAGAGTCTTCAAATTTGAAATATTAGTTTCAGAAATACAGTTTGGGAATTGTGTATTCGTCAAAAGGTGGAATAAAGGATCCTTCAGAGCATAATGGTGTACTTACATCTGCGATTATATGTAGTTGGAACTATTGTCACTGTGATTGCGTGCTCATTGGATGATGGTTTTTGTATTGAAGAAAAGGAATAGGCCAAAATGGGTTCTGTACCTATTTTGCTGATTGCAATTGCAATTCCAATTTACTTAACAGTACAGAATCTCAATGATCCATGCAATCCCAATAGTTCTGCTAATCGCAGGTGAAAATGTTGTAAAGTTTCATCATCATTTCCTGATTTGTACAGACTTAAGCTGTATTTTTGGTTGTGGACACAATGTCTGGTTATGCCACTGGTCATCACACATGTAATATTCACAGAGCATAACATATAATTTGGCCATTGTTTCATGATATCACCATCATCCAGACAGATGTAAAAATCCGACCACCATACCAGTTATAAATCTAACATTACATTAAATGACATCCAAGTGACAATTAAATTTCCCATTCAGCTTGACTTCGATGCTATGATATCGCGCACTACAATTTTATACTATGTATCTTTTCGAACCCACTCGGTTCTATTCTTTCCCGTCGTACATGGTGATCTCAGATAAGGAGGATTTAGACCTTAAATTCCCGTCATCTGATCCGTTTACAAGACGTAGCCTATAATTAACCTGGTCACACTTTTTCTCTCGACACCTATCAGCTTCCCTAAATATTTCATAAGACACCGATCTATCATTGTCTCTTGGTCATGTGTCAATGCTAATTATATCCTTTCAAAATTTATCACCCAATGAAAAAAAGTTTTCGTCCTTTCTCCCTTCACCGCCACCATTCTTTGTTGTTGAATTTTTTATTGCACGAAGATAGTGACTCACCTAATGCAGAATTCAGATAAAAAAGTCACTGTCGACTTCATTAATGTTTAGACTTCGTTTTGAAATGAATACAATATTTCATTAACTTCAGTCCCCATTGGGGGGGGGGGGTAAACATGCAAAAGTGGTCACGATCCTCAATGGACAAAAAGGCTCTGTAATAATTGATACAGACTTGAGTGTTTTCGTCAAAATAATAATGCTGAAAGCAATTTCCACTTCCTTCTTGTGATCATGAATGAAAATTAAGAATGGAAATGACACAATTGAGCACCATGCAGGAAACTTCATTACAATCTGAATGTCTTTTTAATGTTAATCTTTATTATTAGAAATACCACAGGCACAGAGTTGCAACTTTCAAATCTCTTTTCAATCTTTCGTAAATGTTTGTTGAATTTGCAGACTTCGTTTGTGAAATATCAAGAGGGTAAAACTTGCAAATATCTCTTGTATATCTTCAGTGAATTTTTCAAGTGAAATTAATTTAATTGAAAGATAGCGTGTAACCGCTGACACTCCATATTATCTTACGTTACCTATGGTGTTACGAAGGAAGATAAAGGCTGAAAACCTGTTACGGTTTAACATTAATTAAATAAATATCAAATTAAATTCCAATTAATTTAAAGAAGCTTTTCTCTCATTAACATTTGGAATGGTGTGAAACTTGACACATTCGAAGATACGAAATAAGATAAAGATTCCAGACATTGCGTTGCTTTTATCGTAATATCAATCCTATTTCTTCTTCATAAAACATTATTGAATTCCATGTCAACAAGCGCGCACATTTGCTTCAGCGATGCATACTCGTACAACAATAGGAACTCTTTTCAATGGAGTCTCTGATTCAATGCCTTCCTTTCAATAAGCATATTGTGGCACAAGCCAATCAAATATTCAATTTCTGGCTCCGAATGCAAAGCACTTAGGGAATGACAACCTTAATTTTCCAACATAAAACCTTGACGACTTCGCAATCAACCCGACCTCGCCTTGGGGCAAATTTCATGAAAATGAAGTGATTCTGTAAACATTACAGGTTGCCAGGTTGGTGACAAGTTTTCTTAATGGTCCTTAATTTGCGACTTCAAACTTCGTAAACTCTAATTTGGAATTTAATCATGAAATTTGATGACGTGTAAATGTTTTTTACTGCATTGTCGTGTGTTCAAATCTGAATGCGTGCATGCCACTGTGCCGTAACCATCACTTTTCGTTTCAAAAAACGAAACTTGTAAAAGCAGACAAAATTCTGGACATGGAAGATACCGAACAAAGCACCAAATCCAATACAAATCAAATACAACACAGTCTAATGATGCTCGTTAGACAACTGGAGAATATTTCACAAGCAAATTTCATTTCCATTGGACTAAGAGGATTGTATTGTTTCCAGTCTGAATTGAGCCTAATCAGTGAACGTCTGCATTCAACAGGGCATTATCTTCATTTAGTTCTCAAATGCAATTTATCCTTTATTGTGGTAACAGTCTCATCACATTGCAAAAAAAAAATTGCGAACCTCAAGATTTACTTTTTCTTAACTTAAATCTTAGAAGTAAAAGTTTGGACCTTTGAAATCTATAGAGTTTTTCACAAACTCTCCGCAACACAAGAATGCCAACATTGCAAACTTTGTTTTAGCACTGCCATTAAAATCAGCCAGTCCAATAAAGTGTTCAACTTTGAAATGTAATCCTCATGTATCCCTTGATTTTTAATTTCACATTTACCAACATCAGTTGGTGCAAATAAAGAAGAAAACTGCAAATATATGATAGTACAAAGTTGGCAATAATGCCAACATTGCCAACTTCGTGTGTTTTTGAAAAAATCTAATGGAGAAAATGAATAGAACCACCTGCAGAAACTATTGAGTTTGAATTCAATTGAATTCCACTTTGAACAGAAAGAAACCAACCACAATTGGCTGTGAAAAATTTCATTTCGTGAAAAATTTCATCCACACCACCATTTCCAAACTCATCTCTGAACATTAACCAACGCAACCAAGTTTTACTCCTGTGAAACAATATTGGGACAAATTAATTTGGTAGAAATTGCTTGTTTTTATTGGGCACCGTGCTTTGCCTATTCAATCGTTGCAATTGATAGTGGTGATTGTACCACGATGTTAACATTTCAACGCGTGAGCCAGAGTGCAATTCCCTCCCAATTGAAGCTCCCTGTGTCTCTGATCTCACTCCACTTTGTTTCATTCATCATCATCAATTCTGTGCAGTAACTGTAAAACCTTGGGCCTTTGTGATTGGAGCCAAGTTTCGTCAGAAACATTTCACTCTGCGCCTTTGGTTCCATTCTGCTTTCAATGTTCAGTTTAGGTTTCATTTGTGAGGAACGATCTACGTTTTCATTGCAAATATTGCAATGGAACTTCATTTAACTATGTATCATACAGTATATGTATGTCAAACGTTATTTCCAGAGAAGCTTGAACGTATTCAAACACCTTTGCAGTGATATTACTTAGTAACAAATGCATCAATTTTGGAACGCAACAATGAGATCCAATTCTCTTCCAAACTGATGGACAGACCTTGTGGACGTCATGCCACTACCGGTGTTTTAATCTTTCGCCAAATATTTGTTTCAGTCTGTTTGTCTGTTGGATATATGGCCATGACAGCTCCCACATCATACCTAAATTATATTAGCACGAAACTTAACCAGATAGAGATCAGTTGGAGCAGAGTTGTTTGTGTCTGCTGGGACAGCAAATTGGTAACATCTCAAATAAGGCATTTCTGTACATCAACCTCAGTCCGCCTGGTCTAACTCATTCCCTAACCTTAATATGTCATGAGTCTGATCACATAAAGAATAAAGTGATGCCGTTTTCTTCTAAAGATATTTTCTGTTGTTACCGTTTGGCACTGATTCGAGGTTTTGCGCTGACATAAAATTGATGGCATTTTTTTATCCTCGTCCAATCATCTTTTGAACCTCGCGAACGATGAAAACACCTTCCTTTTTTCACTGTAGTCCAGTTTGCAATTGCATAAATTTTAATTTTCACAAAAGAAATAGTAATAGTACTCACCGATCACGCGTAGGAAGACGACATGCTGTGCTATTTTCTTCTGTGCGGTTAGCGGATTGATACTGATGCACCGATACGAGCCCTGGTCCGGTTTGCGTACTTTGGAAATCTGCAGGTTTCCCGACGGTAAAATCTTGTAACGACCTGGAATTTTGAAAAACAATGCAGAAAATTATTTTTTTCTTTCATTACAATTAGTATATGGAGAGTAACACATTTGACCCTCCAGCACTCTATTCTGGACGTCAAGTAAATGACTAATCTCTAATCAGTTGGGTCACAGTTGCGGAAGATCTTTTATTTTCTTGCTAGCGCGTGTTCCTTTCCTCATTTCTCACATTCTAGTTTTGCGGCATTTTATAAACAAAGCTACTGTTTGAAAATGCGTATATTTTCCATTATGGTTTATATTAATTTTTCATTCCACAACTTAATTCTGGAGGTAGGATTTAGCCAAAGAATATTGTACTTATTCCCAACCAGCACAAAAAAAAACTTGGCTGACGACATCAGAACACATGCAGAGTGATTCAAAAACATTATTCTGGTTCTTGAGGCCACTTGGGGAACTCTGAGAGTTACATAAGAATGTGGCAAGAGACATAAGTGGGAACTCTTCACTGGAGTTCAGTG
>JBCAUG010009770.1:0-11181 GCA_038406175.1 Haplosyllis leylae
GTTTTGACCAATCAGAGTTGCTTAAATTCCCAAATCTTGTGAGAATCTTGGAGATTTCACCAAAAAATATTTCCATTCAAATAGCCCAGCTGTTTACAACAGCTCTGCTAAAAATCAAAAACAAGGTATGTAGAACACCTTAAGCTACACCTATCATCACACTTAACTGCCCAGCAAATAGCCAATCAGTGACATATTCAAAAATCAAAAACAAGGTATGTAGAACACCTTAAGCTACACCTATGGACTGATTCTTGATCAAATCAGTGAATCCCAAGTACCCTTTAAGCTGTCATGAATGTGTTGAAAAACACATTCATTTTTGACGGCCCACAACAAATCAAAACTTTTGTGAAGGCACCCAATTTTGTCAAAATAGTCAAATGGCCCTGGAGTCACCAAAAGTTAACATGTTTCAAAAGTGGCCATAAAATGTCATAGGAGATGTCTCAAGCTGTCTTGAGTCCAAATTTGACAAAAAAATTGCTATGGAAAGTGTCCCAAATTGCCAAAAAGAAATTGCAGTGTGTGATGTTATAAGGTGGTTCAAGTGTAAGCATTTAGCAATTATGTTCAATTCATGGATTATGTCCAGAAGAGACTGATTTATGAGTTCAAGTTATGAGTTAATGAGAATAAGTACAATTCAATGAGAATTAGGGACAAAAAATGTAACACATTTTGTGTAAATTTCAAAAATAGAAACTCAAATACATTATTTTCTCTAAATAGCTTAAACCTGTTTCATTAGACATACTATCTTGTTTAAACACAAGTATTATTTGTAATGTCCAATATTCTGTCCCAAATTCTTGCCAATTGTGCTAATTCTATCTTATATTCTGTGCACTAAAAGATGATGTATAGAATCTAGGGAGAATTAGGGACAATCAATGAGAATACAGGACAGAATATTGGACATTATACAAAATACATGTGGTTGCACAGTATATGAAACATGTTTGACTTGCATTGAGAGAAAATATTATATTTGAGTTTCTATTTTGAAATTTACACAGAACAAATTATGAATTTACATTTTCATCCCTATTTCTCATCAAATTGTATTTATACTCATTAACCCATGACTCAAACTTGTAACTCTCATCCTGAACATGATCTCGTCAATTCCAATAATAATGTGAAAGATTCATTGTGTATGATTCTTATATCATTATATTTATAACATCACAATTCAGATTCAGCCTTGAGCCTCTCTGCATTGTAGCTTCATAGCATTGTAGGCATAGTAAAATTGATACCAGCTGGCAGTCCTGGATGTAATGATAAGAATTTGATATCCAAGTGTGAGGGGCAATGAAAATTGAGTTTCAGTTTGTGTGATATGATCAATGTCAGGCAATGTCAAGGGCTGTCTGTAGAAAAGTGATGACCTAGAAAGAAGTTCATGTGACCTAGAAACTTGACCTAATTCCATTTGAACTGGGTCAATGATCTACTTAGCTATAGTGACCCAAAAAAACAGCCTGGAGCCTCTCTACATTGTAAAGATGGTAAAATTGATACCAGCTGACAGTCCTGGGTGTACTGATAAGAATTTGACATCTAAATGTGGAGGGGGGGGGAAATAAAAATTGAGTTTGTGTGATGTTCTTTTTATCAGTTACTACCATTACAGTGAAAAAAGTTCTCCTGCAGGAAACCATATGAGGCATACTGCCCATGGCATAACCTGTCCCAGGGGTGTACCCCAGTCCTGGCCAGGAAGTCCCTGTTCTTGGTGTACCTCTGGCCAGGACTGGAGTACCCCTTGTGAAAGGACCTGGGACACCCCTGCCCCCACCAGGTAGGACTGGGGTACTCCCTGGGAAAGGACCTGGGACACCCCCCTACAGGCAGGACTGGTGTACATCCTGGGAAAGGAACTTGGGATGAGATACCTGGGAAAGAACCTGTAACTGGGGTACCGGCCCCCCCCCCCTCAATATTAATAGACACCTACATTTGCCAGTGGTAAAATATTTTGAGTGGATGATCAATGTCAGGGACTGTCTGTAGGAAAAGTAGACATCTGGCATTGGTCCCCATCCAAAGGATGGGATAACTGCTAGTTGTTGTCAATTGTCACAAAAACTGAACCACAGATGAAAACCTTTCACGGGTAATTGCAAACCGGCTGTATCTGTATCTGTTTCCTATCTGTTTCTGTTAGTAAACTACCTGAGATTAGCCTTGGCAAAACTATTTTTCTCTCTATATTAATCTCATGGGTGAACTGTTTACTGCCAAGGCTGAGCTAGAAAGTAAACTGTTTACCCACTACATCAGTCTAGCATGTAAACTCTTAATAGTTTACTCCCAAGATCAGTCTAGGGAGTAAACAGTTTACTCCCCAGATCAGTCAAGAGAGAAATTGTTTACTCAAGAGTAAACTATTAAAGGTTTACCTCTGTGATCAGTCTGGGGTGTAAACTGTTAACAGTTTACTCCAGAGATCAATCTGGTGAGTAAACAATTTCTCTCAGATTGATCTAGGGAGTAAACTGTTCACTCCCTGGAGTGATCTCAGGAGAAAACTGTTAACAGTTTACACCCTAGACTGACCTCATGAGTAAACAGTTTACTTCTGTGACAGTGGTACCAGTAAATTACCCCTCATCATTGATAGATTAGTTTACCCCTCTTTAGATCCTCCACCAGCACCAAGTGCATGCTCTAGATAAATGAACTGATATTCTCCCTTTATTTGGCAGACAATTAAATTCAAAATTGCATGCTGTGCTGCATTTTTAGGAAATTTTGGTTAAGATTCATGAAAGGAATTTCATGCTGTGCTGTTGTTTCAGCTCCATCTCAGGAAATATTTTTCCTCTTTTTCTGGACAAAATTTGGAGAATCATCAGTAGTTTCCAAGAGCACTGCAGCTGTTGACTAAAATTAAACACAGTTATTGTTTAAGGCCTTGGGGAGTTTTAATATGAATAGCAGTGCATTTCAGGCTGAAAGTATTCCATCTCTGAGAGCCACCTGAAGAAGATCAAGACAACTATAGGACCTCAACTGTTGGTGCTGGGAATATTTGTCTGCTTGTTTTTTATAGTCAGCAATTATTCTCAGTGGTAAGGCTTTGGTTCCAGAAGATATTTTGTGTAAATTATTTAAATTCTACAATTTCTGAGGAACAGCTGGGCCAATAGTTAAGGCAAGTTACTGTTAAAATTTCTAAATGGTATTTTCTGTAAATGGTATTTTGTAGAAAAGTATTGGCATATTTATGTAAAAATGAAGGGCTGATTCTTCCATTTATTTTAGTGGTAAGAATTTCCCAATACTGGTAGCAAATGGTGTTTTTATATTAACTCACTTGTTGAAAATATGGTAAATCTTGGTCAAATCACTTTCTTTTTGTAACCTTTCCCCAATTTTTGCCCTGGTAAAAATATTTTATGGTTTGGTAATGGGTTCCCTTACTGGCTGAGAGTTGGGCTTAGGTCTGCTCTTTTGCTATAGCCTGGGATACCCTTGTTCTTTGGTGAATTTTTTATTTTGTGAAAAAATATAATTAAAAATTTTAGGTTTTGCTACTTGACTGATGTCTGTAAAGTAGGTTTCCATTTGTATTTTTTTTAATCTGGTTTAAAAACAAATGTTTAGCTATTTCCTGGGAAAATCATTTTTTGTAAAATTTATTTCTGTGTTGGTCTGGTTCCTAGTCATTAGCCATCCAGGCTTGTACAGTCCTACTCCCAGCATAGCCCAGAAGGGAGTGTGCAAGTTTCAGGGGCCCTGTCCCCTGTTACACTTCCAAGATCAGTCTTAGATGTAAACTGTCTACTTCAGAGATCAGTCTAGTGAGCAATTGTTTACACACTAGACTAGATCTAATCTGGAAACTGTTTTAATAGGGCTCAGTTTTTGTATTGATCTTAAGACTATTTCTTGTTCTCAGAATATTTTTGTGGTGCTTTTTGGTTTTCATTCAGTCTGAATCTCAAGACAGCTCTGCAGTTGACTTGGCCAAATTCTTGAAATGAAGACTGTCTTGAGATTTTAGGTTTTGTGATTGGTCAAAAGGCTTCAAGTAAGTCAAGAAAGGTCAAGTACAAAAACTACTCATATGTACTTAACTTGACCAAGTTCTAAAGATGAACTTGAAGATTGTAGTCTCAAGTATCAATACAGAAACTGAGCCCAGATACAGAAACAGCCCGTCTCTGAGCCCCCTTTGGGAGTCTACTGTTTCCAAAAATCTTACACTAGGAGACATGCCCCCTCCCCTTTGTACAACAGCAGTCTACCATTCGGTTACTGTTTAAGGCTCATACACACCAAACGATAGCGAGAGACAGAGCGAGAGTGGGTCTCGCTGAGGTATAAAATCCAAGCAATATCATCATTCACACTGAGCGATTTTAGTGTTTGTTTACATGTCCTAGATCGGTCCATGTGGATTTGTTATGCTCAAAATAAAGCCTTCGCAATAGTTGAGTGGTAGCCTTGATTTTCTAAGCCACGTAGCATTGCTTGTGGGCCTAAATAAGCAGCTCCATCTCCATCTGGATTGAGGCATCCCATGACATTGGCAGGATCCATGTTGGCTGTGCACAGATAGTTGTACAGTACACATGTAGCATTAACGATTTTTATGACATTGTCGTACACCCTCCATCTTTGAACAAGTATTCCAAAGGCATTTTCCACAATCCCATCTGGCCCTGCTTAATTGATAGTTGAAGATCATTTGGTTGTATGGCAATTGCTTTTGTTTTTTCCCTCTTGGAAATGGTCTAAGCAGATCCATCTGCAGTGGGAATGCTTTGTCTCCAACTATACAGTGCGGCAAAGCTCCACCTTCAGGCCATTCAGGTATCCTTTTTGGTGGAGGCAGATCTAGATTGCCTTCCATGAAATCTTTACCAAATGGACAATTTCTGAAAATACCACTGTCTCCATTACTACCAAAGTCACCAACATCCACAAAGATAAATCTGTAGTCAGCATCCACAAGGGCCATCAGTATTATGGAAAAAATACCCTTGTAATTGTGAAACAGTGAACTAGAATTAGGTGGAGCTTTTATCATGACGTGTTTACCATCCACTGAGCCTATACAATTTGGAAAATTCCATCTAGTACTGAATTGATGTTCAATCTGTCTCCAATCTTCCATCATAGGTAGTTTCATAAAAATTGTATGTAGTACAGTCCAAATTGCCTCAGATACTTTGTACACTGCTTGTCCTATTGTAGATACACCTCTTCTGAATCTAATGTGAAGAGTCCAGAATGAATCGCCTGTTGCTAGGAAACTGTAAACAATAATAATCATTTGATTTAGCAGGTTCAACAGCATTTGTCTCGAAGGTCCAAAGTATCCTGCCCCATCACGTGCTGCATACTTATGCCCACCAGATGCCATTTTGATTTAGCAGGAAAAATTTATTTTATGATTTAATTTGTGGATTTATCATAGTTTACATCGAAAATGTATCTTTCTAAGAAACAAAAAGATGTTGAGTGCCCTGTGTACAGATGCTGGGGAGTACCAAGCGAGTATTGTGAAAGGGTCGAGTTGATTCCTGAGGCACAAGGTGTCAAGGCGGGATGTCAGTTTTTCAAGGTGACAAATCTTACAACAGTGACGGTAAAAATCTAATCAATCCCAATTAATATCTATTGCAGGGAATGATAACACTGTACAGGAGATGCACTCAACCATATTTCATGCTGTAATGATGTTGGTATAAATTAGATTCTATTGGCCATCAACATGATCATTAAAGATATTTCTTTACTTGCAGTACTCATGCTGTCTCACCTTTCATCAGACAACTGAGAGAACAGCCCATATTCTGACACATTACACGAAATGCTCACTTGAAGAGTTGCGAGACCAAATTAAAAACTTTGCTGAATCAAACTTGAACTGGATCAAGATGGTTGGTAAAGATGCTTTGGATGCATTGCAGATGGATGCTGATACCTACCTGAAGGCTATTATTCAAGGTATGATACCTTTTAATCCTCTGACAATTGCCATTACATGTTGTGCATTCAACATCCACTGTGTCATCATGAAGGCAGAGAGTTCTTGGAGCAGCCAAGCAGAAAACAAGTATCAAGATTGCCTCATAAAAATAGCATTTTGTGGTGATGTTGTTTATAAAGAACTCTCTGCAGCAAGACAGGACAACAGTGATAGTCGAGAAGAGGATAGTTTGGATTCAGATGATTTAGCTGGTACTGGCCTTCTTTCTGGAGAGGATGATGGTGATAGTAGTAATGATGAAACAGGTAATGATGAACAAGCGGATTCACATGCAAAGTCTGCAGAAAATTTGTGTGTTGATTTACCTCAAGGCTATCCTGATGAGGATCCTGAAAGCGATGGAGACAAATCTGTGCATGGGGAGAATCAAGGTGATGACATTCAATCAGACGATTCCAATATTATTTTCATAGGAATTACTAGACCAGAAAATCCAGGAAAACGTGTCTACAGATCCAGAAAGTATTGCAGCTACTTATGTAGCAAAGAGTTGGACATGCAAACTAACTATGTGGATCATATGAAGAAAGATCATGCAGAGGCTAAAATGCAGTGTGAAAACTGCCCAAAACTGTTCAGCTCACTGAATGGCTTATTCAAACATCAATGTTCACACAAATATATGAAGTGCTACTGTGATGTTTGTGCTTATATATGTCAATTTCAATACCAGATGAAAGCTCATCAAAATACACACACAAAAGATAACATGGTTAAATGTGAAAAATGTGACAAGACATTTGCCAGCCGTACATCTATGAGGACCCACCTGCAAAGACACAGCCTTTCAATCAAGTGTGATCAGTGTCCAGCCACAAAGGACAAAGTTTATACATCCATGCAGTCCTACAAGTTGCATAAGTGAGGTGAACACAGCCCAGGTTGGAAAGCAGCATGTGGCAAGCAGTTCAAGTGGAAATCCAAATATGCATGACATCTGTCTCAAGACAACTGTAAATCATGTATTAAATCTCATGCTGAACTGAGACTGCAGCATTTTCTTTTTTTAAAAAGAATGCAGTGACTTAGTGGAGAAAGATCAGTTGGATTTATTTAAGTGGTAAAGCAGATTGGAATTTGTTTTGTGTGTCAACATGATCTTGGAGTTATTTATTTAAATGGAAAAGCAGATGGAGTCTGCTTTGTGTGTCAACATGATCTTTTTCTTTGGAATATTGTATGCAACACTTTGTGCATCACTTGGATCAACATAGATATTTTAATGTGGTCTCGCAAAACTGTATGTATTATTTCTTTTACAACTTTTTAAAGTCCATACAGGCTTTATATACATTAAGTTTTTGGATTGGCAACACATTTGCCAGACTGACTTGATCTTTACTCACGTAAGGAAATATTTCTTAAGCTTTTGGAGTGTTCTCTTGTTGTCTGACAGATCAATATTGTAAAATTTTTTAAAGTACATAGGTGCTTGGTTTTCATGTAAATTGTTTCTTAAAGAAAGTTACATTTTGATCTGTGGCACTTTTCGTACAGCATTGTACTGTATCCAGTTGGTTTTAAGTTTTAAATAAAAGAAAATTTCAATTTGATCCATGTATTTGTTTATCTACCTCAATGTTATGACAAGTCGCTCTTCAGGACCAATACTCTCTATGTAATTGTTGTCCTGATCCGCTATAACAGGCCTAATGTGATGTAGCAAAGCATCAAACTACCAAATGGACATCCGATATGTCCTGCAAAACTTGTGTGGGTACTTTCTGAGGTCTGGATAAGTCACAAAATACTCGCCTTTTGTGTGGACATCCTCATTAAATGGATGTATCCAGTACTTTTGATGCAGAAAATTTAAGGTCAGCAACAAACAAACAGCTAAAACCCATCTTTGGTACTCAGTAAATCGAGGTCATACCACTCTATTATGAATTGGAGGCATTAATTGGATTTTTGACAGCCAGTAGACGACATTTGCAAAAGGAAAAACACACTAAAATAGCAGCTGAATCCAGAGAAACCCACTACAACTCCACATGATACCGCTCGAAAAATGGGTTGGATGCCCATTAGATTTTTTGCAGCTCATGATACCACTCTCACTCCCGCTCGGTATGAATGACACAAGTATAAATCAATAGGACCCTCCCAAGCGGGACTGTATCGATGCCGCTCTTCCTATCGCTCGGTGTGAACAGACCCTGATATAAATTTGCTCCGGATTCCACAAACCGCAGGCCTCTTTAACCTTGAATTTTTACCTTATTAAGACAATTTTTTATGCAAATCATAGATCTTCTACCTTTGTAAAGTCGAAGGTCTTCTTGTTGATTGTGAGTCATGATTCTTCGAATCCTTTACTTTCTCTCAATCAAATGGATTAGATCTACAACTTGGCACAACAAAGAAACTAAACTTAATGAAGATTAACATACAATGATGATAAGTAGATGAATTGTCAAGAATAATAGATCTACTATAATAACATGAAAAAGAAACTCTTACATTCCTATCGGCGTACAAAATGGAGCGCGGGAAATACTGCAGAAAACTGCGCATGGTTTTGCTAGTAGGATCGCAAAAAATGTCATTTCTGTTTCGAGTCTCGATTCCTAAGGATGCGGTAAGGTAATGTCGGGTCAAGCGACCTAACGCGCGCCAGCTTCTTCGAATCGCTACGCCCCCTGGCGGCAGCGCACAATGCTCAGCCTAAGTGCACAAATCAACTGGAATAATTCCTCATATGGCAATTGCCAAATAATTATGAGTATACCATTCTTTAGCCAAATATGTCATGCATCTACTAATACCACTGACACCAGATACAAGTAAATATGAGAAACAGGGTGCTTGTTTTACAGCACGTGAACCAGTACGGTATGCAGGGGTGCGTACCAGCCAAGGGCCATTCACTCCTATGGGTGATTTTCAGGAATAGTACCAGGCAAACCGTGAAGCCGTGAATCCCTTGGCTTTGTGAATCACGCTGTTAGTGTGCATTGCAAGGCAATGCTACACCAAAACTAGTACCCTCTTATGCACACGATTCACAGAGCCAAGGGCTTCGCAGCTTCACAGTTTGCCTGGTTTTATTCCTGAAAATCCCCACAGGGAGTGAATGGCCCTTGGTTACTATGCACCCCTGAACACCACACTGGTTCGTGGCTTCAGGGCTTTGAATCATGCTGTTAGTGGCATTTGCTTGAACCTGGTACTTTTACCAGTTATGTCATATATTTATCTAAAGACTGGTACAGACATAATTACTTAGCAATTGCCATTTGAGGAATTGCTCGAGTTACTTTCGATTTCTGCACTGATGCTGAGCATTGTGCACTGACGCTCAGCATCAATGCCCTGCAACGAGCGCCCTCTTACGAGTTTTCGTTTGAGCCTCCTGAATGTGAAAGTTTCCACATGTGTCCGTCTGCCCAAGGGGGGTGGGGTACCCTTGCTGCTGTCCCAAGTCCCGTCCCTGGTGCGTTCCCCTATTCCTGTCACTGGTTGTGTTCCACGTCGAGTCTTGGGGTATTACCCTCACACCCCTTGATAGGGTAAAAACTTTTAATGTGAAAGTAAACAGTCGCTCCTGCTCTAGCAGAGCGACTTATCTTCTCGGTATGGTGTCTGCTTGTTTGTTTGTTTGTTTGGTTGGTTGTTTGCTTGTAGACAGAGAACTTAATTTCAAATATTTTCACTAGATGACTCTCATAACTTAGTGCAGGTGCGTACAATGCTGGAAGGCATTCTTGTTAAACTATATTCTCATAATTTGCTAGTTTCTTTTTAGCTTAACTGAACATTAAGGAAACTTTCTTTTAGATATTTTTTGTAATTTTTAACACAACAACTATTACTACCCCAGTCTGGTACCAGAACACAGATGGTTCTGTACTTATTAGTGTATTCCTTACATGCAGAAATGCCATGTTGAGGGTGCTCTGTCAAATTTTCAAGATTATAACACCACTAAGTTAATACAATAAGGTGGTGGCTGGCATTCCGTGCATTAGACTTTTTACAAGAGTGACTGCTTTATTAATTGGTGGCTCAGTAGAGTCACCTTAGTGATTGGTTTGGCTTTTTGCCCCAAAAATTGGGCCTGTAGTGGAGACCTATGAATGCCATTTGCCATTCTGTGATTGGGTGATAGTTCTACTTGCAGGTGGTGGGGAAACCTCAACAGTCAAACTGAACTTTTTGCACTGAGAAGTGGCAGGGACTCAAAAACCTAGTTTTGTACCCTTTCCAGTGGCAGATCCAGGATTTCCCAGGTGGGGGGGGGGGGTGCTAACCTAATTTTTGGCCAATTTTCCTAAAAACTGCATGAAAATGAAGACATTTTGGTGTGCCTTACACCCTGTAGATCTGCCAGTGCTTTCATACCCCTCATGCCCTTTCTACCCTCGAGCCCTTTGTGCCAAAAAAGTATGATTTGTTGATGACTTGGGGTAAATTAATCATTTGTAATCTAACCTTCAAAGAGGTAACATCTATGTTCCCAATGTTCTTGGGGCACAAAGGGCATGATTGTGAGGGTGCAAGGGTGTGAGGGCACAAAGAGTGAAAGTGTGTAAGACATGGACACAAGGGCACAATACATGGTCACAAGCATGCAAGACATGAGAATGAGGGCATGAGACATGGGTGTGAGACATGGGCACAAGGGTGCAAGACATGGGTACAAGGGTGCAAGACATTGGTGCAAATGGTGAGAGGGTGCAAGACATGGGTACAAAACATGGGTGCAAGGATGTAAAGGATGAAAGGGCACAAGACATCAGTGGAAACGGTTAAAGGGTGTAAAACAGGGTGCAAGGGAGCAAGAAATGGGCACAAGGACACAATACATGGGTGCAAGGGCACAAGACAAGTGCATGAGGGTGCAAGACATGGGTACAAAGGGTGAAAGGGCACAAGACGTTTGCTACTTGATATTTTTTGTTATATTGTGTTTTCACAAAAGTCCATTAATATTGCAGAATTAAGTTTGAATTTGTTGTACCGGGTAAATGTGGTGCATATTTGAGTTTTCCCTAAAATAGACATTCTGCCAGAATTGTAGATCATTCTGTCAGAATTGTATTGGTTCAATGTACTATTAGATAAGTTGTTGGATTAAATTTTTGTTAACAGTTTGCCAAAGATTTCACAAGGTTTTGATGAAATAATATTGAATGTATGGTAATTTTTTATCAAATATTTGGCAAAGT
>JBCAUG010009781.1:0-11181 GCA_038406175.1 Haplosyllis leylae
AATACTGAAGATGGCATTATGAAAACAGTCCTTTTTTGCAGAAATTATGATTCCAAAAATAACATTGCGCGTATGGATCCATTTCCTCTTCTGATGTTAATTCAAGTTCACAATTAGGTCCTTGATTTAACATCCAGACAGTTCTTGCCAAGCATATTGCCACTGCAAGACCACGTAATGATATCTCCTTACCAATTGCATGAATTTGAATCAACCTTAACCTGGATTTGAACAAACTGTGTATAATTATATTTACAATGAATTGGTTGAGTGCAAATTCCTTGCCAAAAGATCCTAAAATCCATACAAACTTTATTCGTTCAACAGTGCTTTTGAGAAGCGTTTTTGCCGAGGCTAAATTGTTATGAAGACATCTAGTCGAGCAATGATAGCAGGTTAGTTTATTCAACACATTTGTCAAAATTAGTTAAATGCAATTCAATCAGTCCATGGAGCATGTATTAATTCACTAGGGTTGGTAATTCAGCATTCACTTTAAATTCACTTTTGCTCATTTGGATTAATTACTATCACTAGTTTAATAATATTTAACAAACTACCTTTAAGAAAAACCCCATCAACACGTTTTTCAACAAAATATAGAGTTAAAATAAATACTGTCTCTTTTTACAATCGAAATAATGCAACAGTTCCAAAATGGGAACACTAAAATTAATGAAAATTGAATCACATTTGATTTTACCACTTTTACTCATACAAGTTGTACAACTCCATCACTTCCTGTTCCGTCAGAGCCTGGTTGAAAAAGATGAGTTCATCCAGTTCCACATGGGAGTAGTAGTCGTCTGTGCTGACAAACTTTCTACCAACCACCACTTGACCAGTCCCCCTTGTATGTGTTCCATCAGCTCCACTCTGATGACTACTGATCAAAGCGCCATCTCTGAATGCTTGAATTCCCTCTCCACTGTCAGGACCGATGAAATTTAACACCAGATGGATCCACTGGTTCATAATTTTGGGAACTTCTGCAAAGAACCTCTTATTTTCTACTGCCACATACTTCCTGAAACAAATGGTCAAATCATTTTAGACTATTTAGCTCGGGATTGTGATAGATCTAAATGTGTGCCATTATATTTTCTACTGAGCAAATAAATTGCAAAATTGTAAATTGGTGGTGAGTAAGTTTTATAGCAATGAGCAATTCCACAGCTTTATATCACTTTGTGCAAATGGTCATGAACGTCAACAGCACTCATTCCTGTGTGATTGGATGAGCAGCTGTGAATGTGAGGAAGTTTCACGTACAAGTCATTTGGGAAGGAACAGATCATACCTAATCTTGGGATTGGAGCCGAAACAGAAGAACAGAAATCCGGTTATGTCTGGATCATAGGATGACAGAAATCCATCATGAAATGAAGCGCACTCGTAAATTTTCACCCAGACGGTTACCGCAGCGCCCTCTGGTCCACAGGTGTCAGGGCGGGTGATACAAGCTGTGGATAGAACACCCAGATCTACCCACTGCTTCAGTGATGAGTCTGTCACAACAGCCTGGTTAACCTGAAAAGACAAAAACAGTTGCCCGGAAAAACCACTCTGTCCGTTCCCAATTTTCAGTTCTTTTGCTCACGAATAACATTCATATTAGGACGCATTTAGAAAGCACAAGTGACAAGAGAAGCAATGCTAAACTGGAGTTTATTTCCTCCACATGCTCACTAATATTTCTCATTGTTTTTCATTAAACTTGAATATAGCTACACATCGATTTATCTTTTCCCTGATTGAATACATCGACGTATCTTTCCTTGATCGATCACATCAATTTACCCTTCCCTTATCGAACACATCGATTTACCTTTCCCGGGACACTCCCGGCCATTGATTCCAGGGCATCGAAGCTGAAGAACAGTGTGGCAGGGGGTCCATTCCAGGAGCCAAAAGGACCTCCGATGACTTCAGCATAATTCCATGTGTAGTTCGCTGTATCCAAACGAATGTATCAAAGTATTACCAAGTATTACCAAGTTTCTGCCTCCTCAATCATTGTATAGTTTTCTGATCAAAATATCTATTTTAATTTTTCTGACTCCTAGCCAAGAAAAAAATGGGAGGACGCAAGTCATTTTTGTGGTGCCACTGATACCCCTGTTTAGGACTTTTGGTGACGTTTGCCCTGGGTTTCAAAGCCCTTGCGTGCTTCGTCGTCTCTGTGACTCAGCAGATGTACCAGGGATTTATCCGGAAAATCCAGTATGTGCAGTGGATCCCAGCTGGCTTTAGAATACAGGGTAGATAAACCAATGACCCCACACAAGAGCTTAATTATGTGACCAAAAATTTTCGAAAAAAGGAAATGTAATCTTTTTGGTTTCATGGGTCATTCTATAACTCACTGAAAATCTGTCCCATGATGTGACTAGAATGACTACACTCCCATCTCACCCCCTCTATCTAGTGCAGATCCCTTTTGCCATGTAGATCATTGGTTGGTTGTTCTTTATTAGAAAAGTCGTTCTTGTTGATGTTCCATGACATTTGTTGAACTATTGGTCAAGAGTAAAGTTTTACCGGTAAAGATGGCAGCACCTGCATCAGCTACCAGCGTCTGTTTCTCTTGTGCTGTGCCGCGTCCGTAGATGATGACGTAACGTTTGTCATGTGTTGTGGCGCAGGCGCCGCACAAATCATCCAACAAACACCTGACAAAAACAGAACCCTAAACAATATGGCAAAGATATTTACTTGACTTTGGCTTTGATTTGTACTTTTAAATCACAAGAATGGCTAAAATCGAGTTAGAACCCATTTTATTGTGATGAATTTAACCTTTTAATGCATAGCAGTCTTATTTCACAAATCAGTTTGTTTGTAATCACAAATCACATGCAAAGTATAAATACCTTTTTGAAACAGTCAATGTTAATTTCGCCCAATCAATAGAGGTTTTCAAAATCAATTTCTGGTTAAACATCGATCACATTAGTTATTCTTCTAAGATATTTTCGTTTTCAATGCAAATATAAATGTGTAAATATGATTACAAAGTGTACATCTCTTAAGTTTTCTGTACTGTTGTCCTGATTTCATTTTGTCCAAAAAGTTGTCAAGATGTGAACCTACTTTTCTGTATATTTGCATTTTGGTCTGTATTAAAAATAGTACTGGATATTTTCTATGTAAATATGGAATACAGTGTACATTTTGCACATCTTAATTTTTATTTGAAATGAAAATGTGAAAAAGTGAAGAATATATGGCAGAATATATAAATTGATACAGAAAACCTGTATCGAAAAGATTCCATGTTATTTGCTATACAGATTTCTGGCTTTCTGAAACAGTCAATGTGATTGTTGTGTAGATTTCTTACCTTCTAGTACAGTCCATGAGATTGGCTGTGTAGATTTCTGAGAGTTTCCCAGTTATTCTCTGTCCTGGTTTCAATGCTGTGTACTCCTCTCTTCTGAATGCTGCATCTGCCATGGAAACCATCGTTAGCAGAACCAGAAGAATCCGATACTCCGTCTCTTAACGTACAATTTACACGTGAGTGAGAGGATTTAATGTTAAATAACATAGAATTGTTGAATTTAATTGACCAGATTTGATTGTCTGTGCAATTTGAACTTAAAACGTCCTGAACACAATTCGCCACTTCACTACTTCCATAGAGACGCGTCTTGTCGGTGGGAGGCGTTGAAGGTACAAGGCCTTTTGTGGCGTTTCATCAGCTTTAGTTTCATCACATAAATTTAAGAACTTTATAAGTGAAAAGAGTGCACGAGTTCAGGAAACATATTACTGGGTTTGAATACGGATTTCTCAAATCAATCCTTGTACGCACTCACAGAAATGCGCTTCTTGCAGATACGTAATAATCAGAACAAATGCGTAGGTTGTTGATACGTGCCTCGTGTATGCTTTCTCGCGGTGTCGTTATTGGTGATTCCTTTGTTTTGAAATTAACTAAAACCATCGGCATCACTCGGCCAGAATCATTAGGTTTGAAATTAAATGGCAACCTTCCATTCGTAAACTATAGGCCGATAGATAACTATTTGTTCGTTGCTTAATGAGCAGCTGCTGTGTCAAGGAGTAGAGGCGGATCCATGATTGTGGAGACCAAACAAATTTATTTTACACAGCAATCATTCGTCGTCACTCTATTTTTCTCAAATGGTAAACGTTTCTCTTCCCACTGCTATGCTATCCAGAGTTTTTTCACGATAAGCATTTGCTCCTTGCTAGTGTAGATGGTTATTTTTCCATGAAGTATAGACAGTCCAGCAAGGGTCGGTAATCTTAAATAATCCTTACATGTAATCTTTAAAATTGCTCTGCCGATCTTTTATGAAAAATCAAAGTGACTATTCAAAGACTCGCAGTCTCAAAATTTCCAGCTTAGAAGAGCTCAAACAAGAGTCCTACGCTGACGAAATTCTCTAGATAAATCAGACACGGCACAGAGGTTCGGGACATATGTTCCTTTATTGCCAGTATAAGTAACCCTGCATGGCAATGGTTTCCAAGCTGTTGAATGAAATGTCCTCTTAATTTCAAGTGGCATTATGACATTGTTTTTGTGTACAAAAATGGACACTTTTTCATCAAGAGGACCCACTAATCTCTCGAATGGTTTATTCGAGAGCTAAATATTTAAAATGTCTACAGTGGTAGAGATCATTATCGAATGCTTGTATTTGTCTTGATGGATTCGGATCATTGGTTTGTTTCTAAAAACCTGTTTCATCCGTTTCTATTAGGAGCTTTCACTACAAATAGTTGTCAATCTGTTACTCTGAAACTGAGTAAATGACGAATCAAATTATTTCCAGTATCTGCCCCAAAAAACAAACCTCTTGCTGCCCCAAAAACAAACCTCTTGCTGCCCCAAAAACAAACCTCTTGTTGCCCCAAAAACAAACCTCTTGCCGCCCCAAAAACAAACCTCTTGCTGCCCCCGAAAAAAACATCTTGCCGCCCCAAAAACAAATCTCTTGCTGCCCCAAAAACAAACCTCTTGCTGCCCCAGAAACAAACCTCTTGCTGACCCAAAAACAAACCTCTTGCTGCCTGCCCCAAAAACAAACCTCTTGCTGACCCAAAAACAAACCTCTTGCTGCCTGCCCCAAAAACAAACCTCTTGCTGCCCCAAAAACAAACCTCTTGCTGCCCCTAAAACAAACCTCTTGCTGACTCAAAAACAAACCTCTTGCTGCCCCATAGACAAACCTCCTGCTGCCCCAAAAACTAACCTCTTGGGTGACAAAAGGATAAAAGTCAGGAACCATTTTCTTTCATTTCGACACCGTCTGAATTAGGAACAAAATATCTTTAATTAGGGTCGGACATCTGGTTAATAAATAAAATTTACAAATCTTCGTGTAGTATTTACCTCCTTTCCATATCCTGAAGCTGAAAGTTTGACCCAAAATATTTTGTACTAAAAGCAAATTCACAATGTACAGACCAATTTCTGGAAACTACACAGGTTAGAACTATGCTTTATATTGAGCAACGTCAGGAGCAGTTATTTTCTTTACTCTGACAAATCACAAAAGATATTTGTTTATCAGAGGATAATTTCATCAGTTACGCACAACACGACAGTGAGTGAGACTATTGACGACACATGCTGGACATGTTCGAGGAAAATTCATATTGCATGATCGAGTTTTTCGTATTAACCAACAACACAAAAATGATATGTCTGACAACCTCTTGTTTCTTTTATTTTAAATCACAACCATCCAAATTTGAATAATATAGTGCTCAATGTACTGTTCAATCATTTATAATCTAAACACTTGTAAGGTCACTTATACACAAGGATCCCTTCCAAAATCAAAACGCAAAATTGATAATATTGGCAATGATGTCAAATTCACGAAAATCTGCAGCATTCCAGTCTATTAAAAGTTCATTTGAATCTTATTTGAATTTTTTGGGTGGCTCGTTAGAGTCACCTTAGTGGTTACTTCGAGGGAATCGTAACATCCTGTCCAGGGGGCTGTTAACACTCAAGCCTTTAGCAGTTTAATGATAAGTAGGTTTACTTTAAGCTGCATTTATTGGTTGGAATTTGTTTACACAGAATGTTTCTAATGCAAGCGAATGAAGAATCACAATTGACACGCACAGTTCTATGTTTACAGATAAAGCTTTTAGTGTTAGTGTTATCATTCAAATATCATAAGGTTATTTCTGAAGCCATATTGTTATCAAATATTTCCTTTGTCCTAAATTTGGTCCAAACGCTGGACCACGTGGATTGTATCGTACATTTCTGTTTACATCCAAGCATACTACTAAATTTACACATTGTATGTTTGTCTCTCTCCGGGAGTTCTGTCTACCAAGCTACGAGTCTTTGTTGTACAGACTCTCTATTTCCGGTTCAGTTAACTTCCGGTTGAAGAAGACGAGTTCGTCTATCTCAGCGCTGCCGTAGTTTGCGTTTGAAATTGTGATGTATCGGCCAAAGGCAACATTGCCATTTCCGGATGATGAATTCTGCGCATTGAGATTTGTGCCAGTTGTTACCTGCATTGTGTTTTCAAAATAAAAATCTGGTACCAACAAATGTGTTAATTCTTCAGAAAATGGTCGTCAAAAAAGGAAGAATAGGCTGAATTAACAACATCATTTTATATCACATAAATGTTATTTTTTCAAATAAAAATAACTCAAAAAGTTACAAATAAAGCCTGATATAATAAACAAATCAAAAGTAGTTGTATAAAAACTGAAATACCTGAGTCCCGTTGTAGTAGATGCGGATCCCTTCGCCATCATTGGGACCGATGTAGTTCACCAACACATGTGTCCATTCTTCTATCACTGTGTACCAAGCAATGAAAACTCCCCCAGCCAGGAACAAGCGGAATCTGAGAAGAACAATCAAGATATATTCGTAATCAATAATCCAGGCTAATGTAATTCCTCAAAACAACAAGTAATAAAACTGATTCAAGTGTACACCAAACGTAGAACACTTACGATATAACTGTCATTCCACTGGAGCAAAATATCATGAATCCTGTGGTATGTCCACGCGAAGCAAATAGTCCCCGACAGTGCGTTACTCTCAACCAGAATCCTAGCGCAGCGCCCTCTGGTCCGCACGTGTCAGGGATGGTGATACAGGCAGTGGAGAGGTTACCTAGGTCTACCCACTGCCTCAGGGTGTGGTTCACGCGAAGTGCATTGTTTGCCTAATAGAATTCAGTGTGAAGTGGAAAGCAGTTTCGTAGGATTATGACTTCCAATCTGATGGACCAAAAACCAAATAAGGTAACTTCAGCCGGTAGTTATTGCTTCATTGTTTAGCTCACATGTGTGATGTCATGACATCATTCTATGTAAACAAATTCCCACCAATAACTGCAGCCTAAAGTAGGCCCACTATCATAAAAGTACCAACACATTTCCCGAAATCATGCCCCCATCTCAATCACCAAGCTGACTCTAACGAGCCAGCATCCATTGTTGAAGAAGCCATACCTTTCCTATTACCAAGGCACCATATTCACTTGGTTCTGTTCCTTCCATTTCCTGTAAACAGTGCAGGGTGTCGAAACTCCTGTATACAACCGGAAGTGACCCATTCCATCCACCAGGGGAAGTCCAAGTACCGGGAGGGGAGCAACCTGTGCAGACAAAATGTCTGTACTACATTCTAAATGTGACCAACAACCCGTCACTATAAAATATTAAATCTATTCACATCTCTTAAAAGTGATGTGAAGAAGGTGGAAAAAGATCTAATTGGCAAATTGTTTTAAAAGAAACATCTGACGAAAACCTGCAGAAGATGAATATTTTACCTCCTGTGTCTTCTTCATCGTTTTGATCATCCTTCCCATCGAGATTTTCTTTGCAAAAGTCTGCAATATAATGGCTGAAATAACCGTCTGTCGCTTCACTCACTTTCATTTTTAAATACAAAAAGGTTTCTAGAACAAAATTTTCACAATGCTCACCTTTCATGAAGACGACGCTGTGGTCTTCTGTGATAAACATGGACCCTGCTTCGACTGGTTGATTTCCATAGATCAACCAGCAGACATCGGGATCAACCTTCGTCAAGTAGTAGGCGTTGCAGTCCGTGTCTAAAGCGCACCTGCAAAAAGATGTTTGGAGTTTCGTAACAATGATTTGGTTGCTAAGATGCCGGCCTCTGAGGTGCATCTGAGGCATCCACTGCGCAAAGTGCGACAAACCACACAAGCAAGTTAAAAACAGGGTTATCAGTGCCTCCACAGAAGGATGAATGTGTTTCAAAAGATGAAAATGTTAGAGCACCTTAGTGAACACTCGGCAGTGGCGCCATAATTCGATAATCCAGATATCTCCGTGACGTTGAGTTCTGATGGTAATTTCCGGTAGAGGCATTGTATGTGGAGTGAGTTTACTACTGAGAGTAGAGCCAGAAACAGCAACAGATGCTTAGAATTCATACCGCTTCTATTCAATATGATGAAACTCCCCAGAATGTGACTGAATATGGCTACATCAACTCTTATACATTTTTTGTTTCTGTATTTCTATATTTCTTTCTGTGGGTCTGTTCATTTGTGTTTGAACGGGAACCGTGTAAGAACACTTTACTCAAAAAACTCAATACAAAAAGAAGTTCGATTCTGGCATTTGTGCCGATTTATTTGTGTCTAAGTAATCGAAGAACCTGGAAGAAGAGAAGATTAGAAATCATTGATTTGCTTTTCCTACAAAACAAGCTTTAATTATTTTACACATATGTCTGCTTGGCAAACGTTGTTACTCATTATTCTTCGCTGGTGTAATTTGTCCTGATTGATTTGCACTTAAGGGAAGTTTTTGTCGACAAAAGATAGCAATAGCTGGGTTGTATATTTACTAATTTAAAATGTGACATGATCTTTACGAATAGCTAAACCAAACGACTAAAAACAACTAATAAGAGTAAAAAGATACACCGTCCTACTACCCGCAGCTGGTAATTTTTTTCTTGGACTGGAAAGGTTCTATTCACAAAGCCAGGTGTGCAACCAGTTTTAGATATTTTAAAACCGTGTGTTTTATGATGTAATACAATAAATAACACTCAGGAATAATACACAGGTAATAAAGTATGCAAGCGAGAAATCCTCTCTGGCTTTGAAACCCACAGCAGACGTCACCAGAAGTCCACAACAGGGGTATCAGTGGCCCCACAAAATGACCTATGTTCTCCGAAAATTTAAGAAACACGTGATAACAATCCTTGTTTTTACGACATTTTTCGATTCCAAAAACTATTTGTGAGTTATTTATCCAAGAAGGACACTTGAAATACCAGCACCGAAATGGGAAAAAACGCACGTGTCTCAAAAACCAACAAGAAATTTCCCAAACTGATTTAAATTGTACTTCACACCAAATACTACCACACCCTGTAAGGAGATCTATCAATTCTAACTAGTTCATAAAAAGGTTTATAATGGTTGTCTATAAGAAAATTTTTTAGTCGTCCTTTAGACACCTAATTCTGACTGAACTAAAAAAAAATTTCTCATAAACAACCATAACAAAACTCGTAGCGAGGAGACCGACAACACTCTTCCCCATCCCTTCCACCCATACCCCATCCACCAATACCCCCGTGGTGGATATTGCGTCGTAATCCTTTCTAGGTAGTGTTTTTACAGGCACCTGTCTTTCTGTCCACAGGGGGGAGGCAGGGGTACCCCTGTACAGGGTACCCTCACCTCCCCCTCCCTTCACTAGCCACGGCCAGGAGAGGGCCACCTCCTTCTCCTCCCTCCCTCCCCTCTCCCTCCTTCTCCTGGACAGGACAGCAGGTACCCCTCCACCCCTCCCCTCCCCCTCCCTGCCCCCTCACCCCCCATCCCACCCCGGCAGGCTATTCAGTGGACGGTATGCGTTTTCGTTGAGGATCATAAATTCGACAAATTAATAGAATGGTAAAAAATATGTGTAGCCTTTATGCCTTTTAATGGCCTTCAATTGATTGGATATATACACTTCCTTTCTAACTGTATTCCATTAATATCATGTGATCCATGTTTTTCATTGCGCGTCCAATTATTGGGTAACAAACGTCACTTTCACCTGGATTTGGGACAAACAGAAATAATTCTACAAACCAACTCACTCTGTCCCGATTACAGGACATAGAAAGTGATGGGGGGGGGGGTTGGTGTTTCAACACTATATTCAGGGGCGGAATCGGGTTTTCCCTTAATGGTAAGTCAGGTCATTTTACAAATTTGTTAAATTAATTAACACAATTCAAACTGGCGGTAGTCAATAATAATAATCAATCCAAATGGGCAATGATAAATTACCTATTGCTGGTTTTTTAGCACTTATTAATAGCCATAGTGAATATACTGTTGCTCATTCAGATTGATTACTATTGTTGACTACCACCAGTTTGAATTACATTTAATTACTTTAACAAATTAAGGGAGAACTCGAATGTCTGTGTTCTTTCAGACAATTTTCCTACTATTTGGTGTTCTCTAAGTAACCCTGTTATGATATCGTTCCACGGAGATAACCTCATAGATAAGAAGCTCAACTTTTATCTAATGGAAAGACGCTATCTGAAGTGCCCGGATAATAAGCTAATCAATTCTGAAAAAAAAGTTTCAACATCATGCTCACATTTGTGGTGTATTCAACTTAAGCAAATTGGAATTTTGATTAAATCTCTTCAATCAATTATTTTAATATCAGCCAGTTCAAACACTTATTCAAACCTGTTCAAGTAGGTTAATATTTTTATTGATTTTTCTTATATCAATGAATTACTCAGCAAGAAGTTCTTATGGAAAGTTGTCAGATTATTCGAATTAGTCAATGTTTTTCTGATATTTTACTTCTTCGCAATTTTAAAACTTCACTTGTTGAGAAATTTCAACACTTGTTGAGAAATTTCAATTAATTTGATTTGGAACAAAATAAGTTTTTTGCCTCGAGATTCGTTCATCTGTCGACTCTTTCCGGAATTCAGGACATGTGTAAATGTTACTGAATTAGTTTGATCATGGGGACTTCCAAGTTCGATTAGTTGCATTTTTGTTTTCTTTAGCACTTACAGTATGGATCTCTTTGTGGACAATCTCGATAGAAGAGGCATTTCTATTCTAGTTTTTTCAAAATGAAGGAATTTTCGTCCAATTAGATGAATTAGACGAATTGGACAAAATTACTCATGCATGA
>JBCAUG010009792.1:0-25436 GCA_038406175.1 Haplosyllis leylae
CTAAAGCAAAGTTACAGGTAAATTAAAACACATAATCAGATAGGGCGCGACACAATTCTGATAAGAATTCTTGTTGTGAGGTTGTTTTATTTCTATCAACGGTATTGCTTTATTCTTTCTGTAAATGGACCGTGAAAGAAAAACTATAAAAACATGTTGTTTTGGGCTTGTGGCTCATTATTAGTGATATTGAAATTTAGCAGGCTGTGTTAAAATGGCAATTCATATTATTGTATGCTGCTGGTTCAGGCATTGTATATTTCACCAATACATCTGTGTGTGCTAGATTATATTTCGTGTACAGAATTAGTCAATTGAATTGAATGTTTTGGATAATTGAAATGTTCAAAATGTGAGAAAATGTTTTTGAAGAAAATTTCTTTTTGTGTCATGTCGATTTATGTCGTATTTTATCCTGAAGCAAGGCAATGCAAAGAAAAGCGAGATGTTTTTCACTGAGTTTTGTACCAGTTAAGCGCCTTGCTCGAGATAGAATACTAAGATAGATATAATTTTAATACGTAGTATTATTAATTGAGCATCTACTTTCTTTTAGGTTTGGTACATCATATTGTAATAAAGTCGAAGATTATTGTTCTTGTGTTCTGATAATGAACGCTTAGTATGTGCATTTTATCAGAATAACAACTAAATTGTCAAATTAAGAATTATCAATATAAAGTTGATTTTCGTGGGGTGTGTCAAATGCACATACCAAAGTGTCTGCATGTGGCTTTGATGACAGTTCGAATAATTAGTTAGTGAAGAATAATGGATAGGAAATATGACACGGGTTAAATTAATGATAAATCGTGAAACATAAAATACAGCGAAGTTGTGCGCGGAATTTTCTACGGATTGCAGGCGATTCTGTAGCAGGTGCCATAGATTTTAATGTACATACATGTCATATTGTTATCAAGTACTGTAAACCAGCTAAAATGCAAAGGGATCATAATTTTTTGTGGCAGTTTTCTAGTGAAACTGTTTTTGATGTGCTCTGCTGCTTTACAGTAAAACGTGGTAAACTTCTTACACGTGAATTTTGTTGGCTGTAAATACAACTGTTGTACTCATAAAATCACATGTAAGAAAATGGGGTTGAAATATTAATCAAATGTTTTGCTCCTGTGAATAGCTTCCTGAAAGATGAAGGATGGCTCCTCCGGCTTCGGGACCAATAGTTTATTCTTCAAGATGGCAACAACGACGTTATTGATTTAGCAACATTTGCCATAGTTTGTCACACATATACTGCATTTGTCACCTGTTCACCCTTTGTTATTGTTAACATTAAAGAAATAAATTTAATTTCGACGTGGCAAGAAAATTACTCTTCTCGGTAGATGTAGTTGGCGCAACAGGTGCACAAATGGAGGGTGTGCTTCCAAACTGACTATCATGTTATTGGCAATTAGTACAGATAAAAAAGATGAAAAACTCTTCTCTACTTGTAGGATTGGCAAGTTGTCTTCATACTTTGATGTAAAAAGAACAAGCTTAAAGTGTACCCATTTATAACCCTAGCATTTAAACAAATGGACAAGTGGCATTTTATGTTCTTCAAAGTAATGCTTCTACATGTATTCGAAAAGATGCATATTGTGACTAGTGCAATTTGGACTTTCTGTTCACTACACAACAAAGAATTATAACATACACGATTTAGTAATTAAGTGCTTCATAAGACTCAACATTGGAAAAAGAAAGAAGGAACGGATGGATACTACTAAGTACACGCTTTCATCTTGGACAGAGGCTTCACAAGGGGAAAAGAAAACATTCACAGTGACTGAAGGGTCTAAATTGGGAGAATTAACTTCAGGATTGGATTCTTTAAGGATGGTGTAATTTTTTATCTTCTTTTAAGTATATGATTTTAATATTCTCGAGTAAATTGATGTAGTTGTGACAAAACCTATTGTGTTGATTTGTTTATTCTACATCATATTGCTGTTGTTTTCTTATTCCATAATTGATGTGTGGATATATTTTTCTGTAACTAGCAGGAAAAAATATACAAAAGGCTGTAAGCTTTTTACATGGTCTAAACCGTACTTGGTTGTTACGAATCAGTGTGTTTTTTTTTTTATCTCAGAGCAGTATTGTAACGTAAACATTGTTGTAACGCGGCAACGCACCAGTTCTTCAGTGCGTACGTCTTCACAAAAACACCATGACAAGTGGCAAAAGAACTCCCGGCTGAGACTAAAAATACTTATGTTACTGTTAACATGTTAAAGAAGACGCCAACTTTATTGCATGTTGTCATACGGTTAATTCAACCACTGCAATTGCCAATGGCCAAATAATACTGCCACATTTTTAAAACAAATTATATTTCAAATAGCCATTATTTTTGCAAAATTGTTGTCATTTGAAAACATTTCGTGTCCTTGGGACATGTCAACTATCCAATTATGTGTAGTACAGATACGTAGAAGTAAACCACTTAGGAAGGGCTTTTATAAATGTCTTAATACAAAACGTACCCAAAGAGCGAAAAATTTAGTTGCAATCACAAACCTGTAAGAGCTTGGTAAGTGAACAAATAAGTGACAATGTATCGAGAAACCAAAACTACCTCAAGAAAAATTACGGAATGATAATTATAGGGATGTTAATTTGAAATTGCCAAATTTTTCTTCCTTTTCTCATTATTTAATGTAATATTTAAAAGCAGCAGTTTTAGTGCGCAGGGATTTATAAAATGTGTAGGACTTGTACTAAAATCTTAAAAAAGACGTCTGTTTTTGGAAAGAATGAACAGTAGAATCTGAAAGTAACATGTAAATTAATAATTAACCACTAGCAATTTATCAGTTCTAAAAAGATTTCCATTGCATTTTCTCAGCAATTTTCCTAGGTACTGACAGTAAGGTAAACATTTTGCACTTCTCAAATCAGAAGCTCCTTCATTTTGAATATTATGGCATGTAAATTCATGATTTTCGATGATGTAAACTCAGAGGAATGTATTATGGGCACGAGAGTTTGGTATTGACTGATGTAACAGTATCATCGTAAGACGCTTAACATTGCGCGGCTAAATTGAGGTCCCAGATTATGTTTTTAAATGATTGCTTATGCACCGGTTGCACTTGCTTTCTGTAGAGATAATATAAGACGAGTGGGTTACGCATGTAATCATTTGTTACATGTATTCCGACAAAACCCTATTGGCCCAAGCAGGTCTTGGTACATTTTCTGAAAGAGAACTAACGCGCAGGTCTCCGCACATAGGTTGAACCCACAGAAAATCGATACAGTATCAAATTTGGTAATTAGTTTTAAAATTTAATAGTCCTCCTGAAGTGGCAAATCAGATTGTGGTTGATCGAACTAAGTGAGGAGGTCTGTGTAATGCTACATTAAACGAAAGTGCTAAAGGGACGAAGATTGATACGAAAAAATTGGATGAATAGATTTTACAGTACTTCCGTAAACGTCACACAAATGTAACGGTCTTAAAATGTTTATTTAAAACGTAATTCAGTTAATACCCCGTTTCATACAACTGCCAACAAATTTAAAAGAAAGCCACAGTGTGTTATTTGGCAAATGTCTGATTCGAACTTCAAACATAATTGTATAGTAACAGCTATGACCATTAGTCCACAGAGACATGTTTTTAAAGACAGAAAAGGCTACTAAGAAGTTGGATAGATTGTCTTGAAGTCACAGCAAAAGGTCACAGTTTGGACATATTTATTATGTTGGTAGAAGCAGTGTCTTGGTATCAATTGTGAGACTCCTCATTTGCCGTCGAAGAATTATCCGATAGTTGACTCATTAATGTAATAACGGATAACGTTTTAACGTCATTTAAATTTAATTTAGATCATGTCAGCGCGTATTTGAGCAGGCAAAAGACCAAAATTTTGCTTTCAACCTGTCGCTAAGAACCTCAATTGACATTTTTGAAGGTATTTGAAATTGTACGAAGTGGAATGTTACATGTGTTCAATCGAAACTACCTCATGCATATTTATTGAAGTTCGAAATGGTTAAAGAGACAGCTTAATAGGACAGTAATCTTGGGTGGGTACACGTATAAGATTCGCAAGCACTCTAATGTGTCAAATCAGGGTTACGTGCAGTAGTAGAATCGAAATGGGTTGTGATCCCCAGATGACAAAATATAAGTTTTCTGTACACACATACCGATTGCAGGGTTACAAACATATCTATTATTTCCCGCTATGATGTGTCAATAGGTATAATAAATTTAACGGTGTCATGGTAAGTATTATGAAATGACTGAAGTACAATGTAATCAACGGTACTCAACTTTTAGTTAATCAGGTTGGATGTAAGAAATCTATGCCCTGGTTACTTTGTTGCGTAGGCACTATTCATCGCATTTTCGCATTATGAGGTTTATTTTCGTATTGGCATTATCAGTTAATTTGTGTGCAAGTGAGATTCTTTGCCAAATTTGTTTAATATGCTAAGATTACTGTACATTTTATCCCCTTGGGAACGCTGGAGCAGCTATGTACCCCGAGTGCCGTGTCCATTGTAGAAATTTATTTTAGTTATGCTGCCGATATAACAAGTTGTCTTGTTGTCTTGCCTTTTAAGTTCAGAAGTGAATGGCTGTTTGTGATCACATTACATTTACACACTGTGACATCTTTGTTTAGATATACATATCGGGTTATGCGTATGGAAAAAAACCCCAGTTGGTGTGAATAACGCTCAGTCTACCTGAACTTTCTCATGAAAACTTTGCAAGTAAGCTTTGTCAGCAGGTATTTTTATGGTCAAATGTATGTCCTAATTCTGAGACGATTTCGTGAACCAGTTTTCATCCCTGGTGATTCCGCGATTACTTGGTGGTGAATCTTAACTAAACCGGGAACACAGGTAAGTGATCTTTCTTATTCAAGATAGATTTCGAAAGTGGTTGTGTTTGTGTCCGAGAACCATCAATGGAAATGAAATGATGACGACGAGAGAACTAACAAGGGTTCCTTCCGTTCCTAAACCACACGTCTATTCAGAGGATACGGATGTTAGAGTGGCCTATCAGAGAAAACGTACCAAGCGGGCTTATTTCGAATGTTTTGCACAATTAACGTACACTATTTTTGGTGAACGCTGGATGGAAACCTTGTTAAAATCACTCAAAAATCAAATTGAAAATGTCTGGGTTCCCACAGGAGGGGTATTTGCATTTTTATTTTTTCCAGACGGAAATCCCAACTGGCTTCACGGCAATTGCAATGTAGAAGGGATTAGAAATTGAATAGGCCCCTGCTACTTGGTGGTGGTGGAAGACCTGCTATTTTGTATTGGGGAAACTACTAGGAACATGGGGGAAAATGTTTATCAGAGTGTGGCAAACCTGAATATGTTGCCCTTCCGAAATGTGGACCTTCACTCAAATGCAGTGGCGGATTCAGGATTTCCCAGACCGGGGTTGGGGGGGGGAATAGTAGGGGGGGCAGGGGGAGGGCCCAAACCCATTAACGGTTTCGGAATACTGCGTCGTGCAATGACTCTGCTCATTTGCAATGAATCAACGAATGTGAAAAATAATTTACCATGTTGCTCTTAAATAAAATGACTAATAATTAAATTAACAAAAAGGTTTGTTATGTAAAAATTATCTCAAAAGAAGATTATGAGTAACAGCAAGCTGCTGGTCAGCTTGGAAAAAAATGTACAAAAATCAATAAATTAGAAAACCACAGAATGCGTACTTCTTGTGTTCAGGTAAAAGCTAGCGGTTAAAGAAATAACGGATTCTTGAATGGATATCATTTTACATTTTATTATTACAATAAAAAAAAAAGAAACATCTAGCGGAAGGTTATTTTGGTTTTTAAAGAAGGCGCACGCAATTTCGACATGCGCCAGCACATGTGGAGTACGCAATGGCGGTGGCCATAAATGAAAAAATCAGTATTGGTGAAAAACATTGCACTGGCTGGTGTGAGGAGACCTCTTCTGCTACTTTAACGAAATGTTTTCGGAAATGAATTGGAAGTGATGAGTTGACTCATTTTCCTGGCCCTTGTGAATCTGCGGCTTGTTTCAAGGCTACAAATTGAAAATACAATTGGTTAGACAAATATTCCAGTCTTGAAGCAAGATTGAAGGAAAAATACCACAATGATCCTGTACGTGATGGCTAATAGATTGCCAGGAAAGGATGATTGTTAAACTACATGCATGTACTTTTCCAAGTATTCATTCATTGTGCATCCGAGTTTGATGGACAACTCCGCTAAATTTGGCAACATTAATCTTAATTTTACTGCCTGTTTTGTGTTTAGTATTGTGGTAAATTCCAAACTTATGGTAAAAATATATCTGGCTTTATTCCAGAGAACGTTACCAAGCAATTTGGTTCCCACACTTGCTGCTGCAGTGTACCTGCCGCCATAGCCAGCATCTATAGTGCCCCTTTTTAACCTGAAAACATTTTTAAAAAATATTGGGTAACTCATTCCCGGCTGATACTATGCAATAAATTATTTTATTTTTATGCCATCCTAATTTTCCTTTTTCCTCCACAGCACCTTTTAAGGTGGTTGTTAGTTGCTCTGCAACGAGTACTGTTTTGGCCTAATTTTTAGTGGCTCCGCCTCTAGGAGCGGAGCGACTTATCTAGTCATTGTGGTGTCTGTATGGTTGTGTGCTTGCTTGCTGGCTTGTTTGTCAGCTCAAATACAACATTTCGAAAATTTCATCAGATGTCAAAAATTCCAAAATGAGAACAATGTTTCAGACCATTCTGAGTAACTTAGATTTTTTTACCCTAGACCCCCCCTCCCCCCACTGTAACCACAAAAAAATGAGGTAACACTAGATTTGGCTTCACATATGTTTGTAACCAAGTTTTATTCCAATTTTTTTGGGAAAGTGTTTTTCTGCTAGTAACAAAAATTTGTCCCAAATTCAAATTATTTGAACCAAAATGCATGGTAGGAGATACTGCTTTGCTTGTGGCCACTTATAACATTTAGAAAATTTCATCGGATTTCAAAAAATCCAAAAGCAAAATATAAATGTTTCAGGTCATCATTAGGCTTGATGTATTTTTGGACCCCAAAATTTTTTTCCCAAATTTTTTGTTCAAAATTTTTTTGGAAAGTTTTTTTCTTTTAGTAACAAAAATTAGTCGCAGCAGAACAAAAAGTCATCCAAATTCAAAAATTATTTTAACCAAAATGCATGGTCAGCAACTGAAAAGTAAACCAAGTACAAACCAACTAAAGGGTGGCGTGACACAATGCTACTTAGCATTCTTGTTTCGTGGCACCGTATCTGAAGAGTGGAGCTACTTATGTGGTCACTATGGTGTCTGCATTAGAAGGATTGGTTGGTTACTTGCTTTCATAGGATTTTGAAAGATACCAAAACCAAAATGTGTTTCATGACATTCTAGGCAACCTATTTTCTTAATAAAAAAAAAGCCATTATGTGTTTCAGCAGATTCTGAACAAATGATTTCTTTTGTCTGATTTTTTTTTGCAAAAAAAGAGCAAGTCTTCACATTTAAAATCTATCTGATTTCTGTAGTATTTTTACGATGATGTGCTTCAGGATATTCTAAGCAATTTGGGCTATTTACCTTAATTTGTCTGTCTCAAACTGTCTCCCCCATCTCTATCTGGCTATCTGTACCTATCTAACCAGTTTCAAAACTAGCCAGCTGTCTGCCCATCTGGCTACATTGCCACCTAACTATGTACCTATCTATTTAGCTATTGAACGATGTATCTACTTATCTACCTTTCTAGAGAGTAACACATCCTCCTATCTTTGTATCTGGCTATTAAAAAAGCTATTGAGCTATTTCAATATCTATCTATGTAGCTAACAAGAAAGTCCTCCTGCGTGAATGCAAGAGGCATACTGCCTGCTGCGTAGCAAGTGCTTGCAGTGTTGTCCTGTCTTGGGAGAGGGGGTACCTGGGCTGAGTACCCCCCCCCTCCGTGTGGGACTGAGTATCCCCCCTGGCTGGGACTGAGTCCCCCCTTTGGGACTGAGTAACCCCCCACCCACCTGGCTGGGTCTGAGTATGCCCCCCCCCAGGACTGAGTACCCCCCCTCCCAGCTGGGACTGAGTACCCGCCTACGTACGCGGGTGGTAATTATCTAGCTACTAAGCTATCTAGATATCAATCTAGCTATCTATTTTCCCTCAGGCTATCTAGCTATGGTTCTCTTTATTCAGCTCTTAAGCTTTCTCTAGCTAGCTACAACACAGACTCAAATAGGGCGCAACACAATTCTGGTAGGCATTCTTGTTTCAAAGAATATATCAGCACACCTGAAAATTGCCTTTTATGGGCGATGCACTTTTCGTTTCGTGAGACACACGTTACCAGTAATCATCCTATTTTTGAAAAATTAAGTGCGCGTTTGATTGCGTCGGAGGGCACATTTCGTCCTGCTGGATTTTCTAGGCTAATGAACAGTAAAGCCCAACACGACCTTAGATTTTCACGGGGCTTCGGGCAAAAAAGTAGTTGCATCATGGGCCCCCGTCACATTTGTGTGTATTTGGATATGTTTCTGAAGAATTCGCTAACATCCGCTGTAGTTTATTTTGATTGTTTTGTGGAAATTACATGTGATAAAAAAATAGATTGGCACTTCAGTTAGAAGTTGATAAAAATTAGTAATCAAGTACCAGTAACAGAATTGTTGAATTCTTCATTGTGGTAACGTAAAAATAATTCTTTTTAGCAATACAATTGATAAATTCTTTATTGTAGTGCTTCACTGGCAACGTAGAAAATGATTCCTTAATGCCATATCTTGATATCTCGAACTTTTAAAGTTATAATTCTTGTCCCCCTCTCCCCTCTTTGGCGTGGAAAAGGTGGGGAGGCTGTTGTTGGGGAGGGGTAGAGTGTGAGGTCATTGAACTCCATGTGACGGACAGGCCTGTTGTTTGGAGATCTTTTAAATGAAGCATCCTGGGCATGAACTGAAAGTTGCTTGGAAGGGAGATAGTACTATTGGGAATTGTAGAAAATATTAATTTTTCGGCAGATATTGATTTTAAAGGGCTTGAGTCTTCTTAATAATTTTATAATACCTGGAAATTTGCTAAAATAGCTGGAAAATTCCAAGAAAACCCATGTAATTTTACCAGTTCCTTAAAGTGGGAATCCTGCTTCAATGCTTCATTTAACTTTGTTGCTCTGAATGGAAATAAGTCTCTCTAGTCTGCTTGCAACGATCAATTGCATAAATATTCTTCATTTATTGGACCAGTTGTTGTAACTGATCACAGAGTTCCATAAATTCACTCTCAGTGAAACCAATTTTTGAGCCGGGCCCTGTTCAGTTTATCTATGAGACTTAAGAAAAAAACAATTTGTAAGAATCAATATGTCTGTCCGTTCGCCGTCGCGTATTGGCTGTTGGGGTATGACGGCCTGCGGTTTCAAGTCTCCTCTAAAATATCGTTTAGGAACCCCCAACTAAGTTGGGGGGGGGGGGCGGGTGCGGCTGGTTGATAAATAATGACATTAGTTTTATTTGGAAGTATTTTTAGTCAGCATGCACGATCGAGTGAAGTCGCCGATTTGCGCGAGTAACTATGAATGGCATAAGTCTGAGCATTATCCCATACGGGGCGAGGTGTCGGAAGACGTAATTGTTTGGGATTTTTAACAATAATTTGAAAAAGAATGTTTTTCAGTCCGGAATTTTTTAACTGGAATCTTGTATGTTTCTACTGATTGGGTTTGGCGTAACCCATAAGGGAATAGTGGTTACCCTTCTTCGTGCGTTGGACATACTTACATATTAATATTTTGTTGCTGGATGCACAAAACTCTTAATTCTTCTAAAACTGCCAATGTTAGACTTGGATTATATAAAGAAAGTGGCTTTCTGAAATATGAAATGCGCTAACTTTTGAGTTCCAAATAAATTTTGATTAGATGTCATCATGTGATTTCTAAGTGAAAGGGTTACTTCTCGAGTTGTGTGTTCTTGTCAGAAGAGTTAAGTTGGTCGAATAATTTTCGGTACAGAAGTGATTTTCGTGTTACCGTGAAGGAATATAAAATATCAATGTGTATATATATACATTAACATTTTTCTTAGGTGCTTAACTTAAGTCTATCTCTAAAGGCCCTTCTAAGAGACAAATAATTAAATGATGTTGATGTGAGAAAGAAACCAAAGTAGCATTTCTTTGAAGGTCGTGTTCAGGGGAACTGAGATGTCATTCGGATGCAATGCATAATAAAAAAACCGAGACAAACTCCTTGTGTGAACAATCAGATGTTTATTAGCAAGACACTATTGACAATGATAACACTAATACGGGTAATTTATAATGAAATTATAAAGAACAGAACAGTCTACGAAAATCTGTCTGAAGAATATCAGCCCCCCACAGAATAGGAAGTAGGGAAAACTAACAAAAAGTCAAGTGTGCACAGGTGAGTTCTAGAGTACCGTACTTCTAGTTTAATTTTACTGGGTAAACTATCAAGCAGAACAGTCCTTAAATTAAACATATATTTAAACGGGAAAGTAGCACGTGGTAAATTTATCACAGAGAGTAAGTAACAACAAAATTAACATAGTAGAAAAATATAGATTTGTGTTTGAGATTACTGTTCATGAAGATCCTCTTCAGCATCAAGTTCCCTCTTCTTCCTTCCAGGGCTATTCCAGTCAGCGGCGGTCTTCAGAGCTGAAACGGTTTCATTTTCCGAGTAAACGACGTTGCAATATGAATGGCCTGGATTGGGAATGACGTATGAACATGTACATCCAGTACTTTCATTTGAAACATCAACTTAACGTAAGTTTAATATTTTTAACCGATCCTGGCAACTCTCAGGAAGTAATATTTTCATCAATAATCAATCGATACAAATTTGTTTTTGAAACTTGGTACGGTGAACTGACGGTTGCAGCTGGATGGTCGTTGTAATTGAACTCTTTGTAAGTGAGACCGGTGGTAATTCTAGTTGTCCATAATTCGACGGACATCGGGTAATTCTGATACCCTTCAGTTAAAAAAGTTGTATTCACACCGAAGGAAAGTAAAAGCAGCATCGATTCAAAAGGATGCAATGTTGTGTAATTTATCCTTCAGATCAAGCAGAAGAGGATGAGGCCCACAAAATCCTCAGTCGACATCTGCAGTTTAAAGTGACATACATCTCTAGTCTAGTGTTTGGACTGTCCATTTTTCTCCATTATTTTGCTTTGGAACAGCATAAAAACTGTTCAACAAATATATACAATTTTTTCACTTAAATAAATAAATTCAAAAATCATTGTTTTAGACTCATTTGTTTGTACAAAGTGCATCATCCACTTTCTCAGAGGGTGCAAAACACGCCTTGAACAAATAATTCTGAATTAGTCTAAATCAATAAATATTAAATAAAAATAATATTTTATGCAAGTAAATTACATTAAATATTGTTGTAAAACAATTTTTATGCTATTCCAAAGCAAAATAATGAAGACTAGACACCAGACTGATGTCACTCTAAACTGGAGATGTCGACTGAGGATTGTTGAACATACAAACAAAGAGGATTTTCTCTTTAAAATGAGTTTGAAATTACAGCGAGTTCGTTGGGTGTGAAAACACCTTGAAGTTGTCGAACCTTTTTTGGAAAAAATATGTTAGACTTACCCATCAATTTGGAGCCTATGCTTGATGCTACGTTATATCTGTTGCCGTACCCCATGTCAGCACGTCTCTTTTGACTGCAATGAAAAGGTCACGTAAGTGTCACTGGTGCATGCGATATACCAAAAAGGAAGATGTACTGGATTTTTTGTACATGATCATGTGGTCTGAAGGCGCATGAAAGAAAAAATATGAGCATCGGTCATTTGTTGTGTTACACGAATTCACTTCCTGCTTATTTTAATGATAAAAACGCATGTTACAATGACAAACATTTCTGTCAGAACACAAATATTCTTGCATAATTTGATATTCTATAATGTATATTGTTGGTATGTGTTGGTATGTTTGACCCTGCCTCACCCGTTTCTCAAAGAGCTGCCATGAGCAGGCTCCATCAAGGCATTCAGATTGTGCAGAGAGACAAGTGTTTGCAAAGAAGTGAAATTGCCTGACCTTAGGGTAAGAGAACTTGAAAATGCTGACAAAGAATGCTCAGGTTGGGACCTGGTTAAGAACAAGGTCTCTTGCCTGATGTTCACAACTAGCACCAAGGAACAAGGTGGATAAAGTGAACAAAATGCACAAGTAAATGTGTCTCAATAAAAGATGTTTTACTTGGAGAGATTGATGCACAAAAAAACAGAAGGATTATCATCAAATATCGGGTCAAGGACAGGTTCATACATTTAAACAGGTTTGTAATAAGCGCAGTTTGGATGTGCTGCTGCGAAAGACAATTGGCGAAGAGAGACCAGTACAAGTGATAGTCTTGATCATTGACCAACAAATTTAGTATATAAGAGTCAAATTCAGCTCAGGGGAGATCAGTACAAAGCATAGCCTAGAGGAAGCTAATGCTCTGAGTTTTTAAGAACAAAAATATAAACCAATCAAGTCAAACTTTCTGCAGTCAAACTCCATTGTAGCTCACTAAACAAAACCTTTAAGACAGCACAGGGAAGTTAGAATTAGAAAGTGATCCCAAAAAGAGTTTTAATTTCACATCAATCAAGGAGAGAGCATCACATCAAATTAGAAGGTGGCTAAATTTCAAAATTCAAAGTGACAAGTGATACTCACCAGTAATCAAAGAAATCAAAAAGGAAACTGTAAAATTGGGATTCAGTTGGAGTAATGCTACAAACATAGAAAACACAAGAACAATGCAAAATGAATGGAGAAGATTAAAAATTTTGCATCAATCAAACGTGGAATGCATTACAGCTTGGTAGAATTTAAATGCTCTAGGACAATTTGATATGCTTTAATGTGCGTACATTGTTTGCATTGAATGTTGTGCTTGTACATGTTTGAACATCTTCGCCAACTTACAATTGTATGCAGTGTTATGTAACTGAGAAAAACATTTATGTAAAAAACGAAAAATATTATATACAAACAAATCTCGAGACAATAGCAGGATAAATTTCCAGCGTTTATTTTCAACACTTACTAGTTTGAGGCCTCTTGTCCACCAATGGCTTCAATTAATTCTTGTATGACATCGGCACTCAGACTTGGGTTCTCAAAAATGAAGCTTGACCTGCAAAAGTTGAGATCCATAAATGTTTTCAACAGTGCTTATACAAATCAACCGGCATATTCAGACAACATTTGGATTGTCCAAGTGAAACTTTCTTTTTTCGCAAAAGCTAAAATTTGATCAAGTCAAAATACAGATGGGAACTTACTGTCCAGATACGTCCCTCCTCTTTCTACCGGGATTATTCCAGTCAGCAGCGGTCTTCAAAGCTATAAAATAGTTGATAACAAACACCTTAGTCATAGTTTGTTTGAATGGAAAGCTCACATATTCAACATTGCAAATTCCTTAAATTGCTTGTTTGCAAAGTGTCGTTTGCTAACCCAAGTGTACATTTGGGTCGGTTGGGAGTCAGCCATTTTAAAATATTAAATACATGGTAGAAAGTCTTTTTTGTCTTTCTGTTCAAGTCGCCCGACATTAAACAAGTTTCTTAAGAGTTAATACGAAAAACATGCTTATCGTCTGCTTTCACTTAATTAAGGGGGTATTTAGTTAGTACTCGTGGCGACATGAAATATAAATGAACTACTTACCCAGTAATTTAGATCCTACGCTGTTTGCTGCACCATATCTACCGCTGTATCCCATGTCGAGTCGCCTTTTGTGCCTGTGGTCCAGGATGGTAAAAGAAGTAAAACGATAAAAAAGAAAACGTTTGAATGGGAATATCTATTTTTCGGTTGATTCCAATTTTTTTAGACTAGTGTTTTTTGGAAATTTAACTACGTTATTCTTGACAAAGTGGCATTTATTATGAACACTTACATGTCAACGCTTTGTTGTCTCAGCATGTGCCCTACTTCATCTAAGACTGCCAATGTTAGCTTCGGGTCAAGTAGTACATTTTTCCTGTTAATTAAAAGTAAAAAATCATTTTCAAACTCATAATATGAATAAAGATGAAAACTCGTGATGAGTCTTCATTGTGTAACTGTAGCTTCCTCCCATGTTGCAGCTTGAGACGGATAATGCTGCGAATATCGATAGTTTTGGACCAAGTTTTCTCCAGTATTGATTGCATAAACTAAAGGTCTTTTTTTCTTGTGATCTTACGACCTTTAGTGATATGATACTGGTTTTCAGTATCAGGAGTGTTCTCTTACAGTAAAAAAGCTCATCCTTTGATGAAAATTACATTAATTTATTGAAGAGCAGGATATCACTTTTCAAAGCAAATAGGTTTATTGTAGGCTTGTTATGTTTGAGAACAAGCCAGATGCGAGATTGGGTGTCTGCAAGTCTTGAAAAGTATTATCAAAGTACACATAATGTAAAAAACTATCTAGGGAGTTTTAAAGTAGTTTTTAACGTTGTGTGAACAAAAGGTCTGTTTTTTGAATATTCTAAATATTCACCGATGATGGCTTTAAACTGAAACTTGTGGTCAGTGACATTCAGAAGAAATCCACCAGTTTCAGTTTTAATATTTTGAAAACGTAAGCAGTTGTATGCTTTCCAATATTTTGTTATATCGAAGACTCCAAAATTATGTCACACTTTTCTCTAGTTGGCTGCACAGTCGTGCCATTTCAAATCAATTTTCTCAAGAACTGTCATCTCAAAAGGGTGGGTTAACAAACAACATCTGCATAACGGGCCGCAAGCTATGATGCAAAAATTAATTCCCTTTCAAAATTTCTTGTATTGTATTCAAAACGTAATTCTGACTGTTGTCAATCTCAGTATGCAAACAAGTTTAATGAGTCGAATGATAAAAAAATATAATGAAAACATGAACAATCGGGGGCAAGTAAAACAAAAAATTCATCTCGACATTGCCTAATATCTTGCGTGTTGTTAAGCTACAAAGTCTCATTTATGAAAATTGAATTGAGTTTTTCCTATTTTGATCTTTTCAGTGAATTTGCTGAATACAACCAAAAGAAAAATCCGCTGTATTTTCCATAGTTCTACAATAGGGTTTAATTACATTCTTTCAAAGTATACAGTTGTTGCTTTTAATTCAGTCATTAAGAGAAAACATCATACCATAGCAGAAAATGCCTTCTATGTTTTATGCAGTTTTAGCTTTGCAGAATTCACTGAATTAAAAGAAAAGATCCAAATAAGAAAAACTCAAATTTGTATGATATCCGCACAGGGATACCTAAAAACAGTCAAAATTGGCATCAACCTTCCTTTGGAACATTGCGTTTCATTTAATTGATGATCCCGCAACAATGAATGACCTTGGCTGGGCGCCTAAACTTTCTGAGAAAGTGAAGTGAATGGCGGGGTGGGGGGGGGGGGTGATGTCACATATGAAATTATTTCACTTATTTAAATTTTGTTTCAAATCTTTTTTTTAAAAAAAGTTTGGAGGACACAGTTAATTTTTATGGGGCCACTGATACCCCTGTTTTGGACTTCTGGTGACATCTGCCCTGGGTTTTAAAGCCAGGATCCCCATCATGCTTTCTCGTCTGTGTGATTCTCAGATTCAACTCTAGTTTGACAACATCTGTGTAATGAGGTCAGCATGGCAGCCGAGCCTTTTAGATCCACATACTTGCAGATGATGTTTGTTTCAAATCTTAGTTGTCAGACAAAAAAATCTTCCATAGGCCTTACGATCTTGAACAGATGTTGTATCCTGCCTCAATATACTTTTATGTACTCTAACAAGAATCTCCCATATCTCAAATTTCGTACAGTCGTTTCCAGTAGTTACTGAATGACTTTTTGGGAGTTTTTCATGAATTTGCAGATTTACTGAACTTTTCTCAATTTTATTTCAATTTGGCACAAAAAATTCTTCAATAAATTTTGTACTTCAACAGTTGTTCAAAGCAGATTGATAGCTATAAAATCTGTCACGCAATGAAATCACAAAAACTCTGTTTAGACCAAAAGTATCAACCATGTCGTTAGTCTGTGGGTGGTGCAAATGTCCAGATGAGGACATCGTTGTCGCCAGAATGAGTCTGCAAACTCACGCCGACGACAGCGACAACAATCTGGTCGTTACGTCACTGTGTGTAAAAGTGCTGGAATACGGGCAAATTACCAGTGGCACAAACATTTAAGCGGTATATTGTGAAAAGGCTGCTCGTTTTAAATTTGGAAAGCGATAGTAAAACAACTGTTTAGACCAGACAACTTCAAGGGCAAAAAATTAAAAAAAGGATGCTTACCTTACAGGTGTTGCTTGTGTTTCTTTAAATTGTATGATGAAGAGTGTGCAGAGGGTGGCAGCCACCAGGGAACCGACTGTAGGCACTTGCATAGTGGTAAATACTTTAGTAGACTGAGAGGATGTGACTATAAGCTTTAGTATAAAGCTGGTTGAGCACCTTGAAGGCCTTAAAGCCGTTTCTCTTGTTCCAGAGCTCTTGTCAAGTTAGCCTAGTTGTTAGTCCACAAGTGCTTCAGTTCCTGAAAGACACAAATGTAGAGAATTCCCGTATGAATATCGTCCTTAATGGCAAGTGAGACTGTTCCGTCCCTTGACATATCCATTGAAATATTAATTATATGCATTGCACTTAAGAAGATGCACGCCTGTGCTCTAATTGACGACGCTTACAATGCACTTAAGTTCCACGACTTTACTCCTTAAAGACCTGCTGCTGATAATGGCTAGGACAGAGAAAATGATTGTCTGACATGCAAAACACGATGTACTTGTCTAATTAGTTGGTACACACTTTATCGTAACCGTGAACAGTTTTTGCAGACGAGTGTCTTCCAGATTATACATATTCACATAAATTATTTTCTTTTTTACATTTTACGATTATTCAGGCTAGAACGTGCGCCATTTTTCCATATGATGGATCGAATACACAATATTTCTACTGAGGAAGCAAAATTTGTGGACAATATCATCCAAAAAAGAGACTTTGAACATCCTAGAATTAAGAAATGGTAAAGATGTGTCCTTTCATCGTCTGTTCAGTTGATTTCGGTTGTCCATTATTTGTTGGTTACTTGATGTAACTTCCGTAATCTACATTATTAATACCATGACCACCTGTATTATCAAGAGGTTTTTGGGTACCAGGAACACGTTCACACGTTCAGCGTACCCAGGAGAACACAGAACACACCGACAAAATCTAATGGTCTGTATGACAACAAGCATGGTTGGTGATAAGGTACAAGAAAATGGACATAGCAAGTGATGATACCAACTACCATATCTAACCTGTGTCATGTTCTGAACTTAAATATGAATGAATGCCGCATAGATTTCTGTAGGTGGTGAAGAAGTCAGCAAGAAACTGAGCATTGCAGAAATATGTAATGTGACATGGATATCCGAGTCACACGTGTCACGCCAGCTCCACTTACATCTGAAACAGATTGTGCCTGACTGTCTGGTCTAAAATATCAAATATTATTCTTACTGTGAGAAACTTTCTGACAACACCACCGAGTTTGGCGAGGTGTTCTGTGAAATTACATTTGTTTCAATTTACAGGAGTCATTGGTGGATGATTGAGCGTGCCATTTCAATGAAAAACAAGTTATCAAATTATTATAATGGTTTAATTCATTTTTACTCACTTGAAAGGGTAATTGCCATTTTTTTTGCTTCACAATTTAGTTTCAAGACTCGGAACAAGCACAATCACTCCTTTGTTTTGTTTACAATGAACTGTAATTGGAAAGAGGTGGAAAACTCCTCAAAGTAACTCTCAATGTGGTTTAAAGGCTGGTGGGGCCAAAAAATTAAATGGAAAATTTGAAACATTTTCAACTCTGAAACGCCTTGGATGTTTTTCTATTTAAATGCCATAGTTCTGTATGGTATGATCACCTCGGGCCTCTTTTTAATAATTGAATACACCTGTTAGTGTAGTTAGCGTTTCATGATCTTCAAGCTATGCATTCCTATTCATGATTTATTTGAAACTTTTTTGAAAGATCGTAGTCGTTTATATTCTTCAACAAAGTTCCACAACTCGTCAGTATTCTGGTCACCGAGGTCTTGAACAAATTTGACGTCACAACATGGCTGTGTTTGTTCAGTATTCAGTGCAGCATCTCGGTGGGAAGGATGTTCATGTACCTGTGCATTAACAAACATCCTGCTTTGACACAAGATGATGTGCCGTTAATTTTTGATACCCTTATTCACAAAAAGTTGTTTAATATGAAAGGGGAAAATAGAAAGGGAAAATTGACATCTGAAGTGCCTCAGTGAGGATATCGTGCAAATATTGAACTTTGAAATTTACAAAAATCACTCGAACACAATACTGCAATAACCATTGGAGCTAGAAATTAGAATCAATACCAGCTTCAAAATTGTCATTACGTATCTACTTTCTCCCGACGAAAATTGGTGTGCGGGGAACTTATCTGACAGGTTCATAAATGTACACGGCACAATCTTCCATTCACATTTAAGAAATTGCAACTGCTGGAATTTTTAAACAGTATTGACAGTATTGTATTGACTCTTAAGAGACACAATGAAGTCACCTGTGTTCTATTACATTGCATGATTTCAAACAAAACATTTTAAATGAACATCCGCGAGCGACATTTCTGGTGATGGAGTTCTGTTTCATAGAAGATATTTACCTTTGAGCTACATCAAGTATTCTTGTTTGTAACAGTATCGTGATTTAAATTTGGGTTTCAAAAGACATTCTGTCACTGTGAGTCACATCGGTTCCAGAGAGTTACTTGAAATTGTGTTGTGTAGTTTTTTTAGTTTTTGCAATTTGATAAATAGTATTAAAGTAAATTAAAATAAGTTAGTCATGGGTTTTAGTGATTACTATATTTGGCTTCTCTTCCTGGTCCACATTTCAACATTATTGACAAGAAAGGAATTTGTTGTTATATAATTCAGTGAAGGGTGGCAATTTAATTGCCTCAAAGACTGAGCACAAAAACAGACCTTAATTGAAGTCAGAAATCATTCAGGAGTTTTTCACAAACACACAAAGTTGGCATTATTGCCAGCTTTGTATTCCCATATATTTAAAGTTTTCTTATTTGCACCAACTGATGCCAGTAAAATTAGAAATCAAGAGATATATGAGGATTACATTTCAATGTTAATTGCCATATTGGACTGGTTGATTTTTAATGGCAGAGCTAAAACAAAGTTGGAAATATTGGCATTCTTGTAGAGAGTTTGTAAAAAAAGTCTAATGGCAAAGATCAACAACATCAACGTTGGCGTCTTGTGCGCATATAAATTTGGCAAAACAATTCCTGTCATTCATTCAGCTTTGTTCCACAACCATTTATGGGAAAAATCTTTGTCAGAGATAATGTGAAATAGTTTTCAAGTTGGAAGACAAGCTATGACAAACAGAACTACAACTGACAGAACTGCTCGGTGATGAAATTAATAATGTTTCCATGATGGGGCTTGGATACACGACTGAAAACATTTATCAATGCACGATCTAAATCTGTAAACATCTGCCACCCCACCGGTCATGATTAAACTTCAGACTCTACACATTAATCTAGTGGACACAGAAATGTCTCAGATTAAACCAATATTAAGTTTATTTATTCCTAACTAATCTGTTGAAAGATTATTTTAAAAATGGAAGGTGTTGGAAGTTGAATTCATACATTGCTAAAAGTGCACTGTACAAGTTTACTCGCACTATCTGGGGGACACGCGCACCATCTGCGTATGGCGACGTATCACCCCCTCCCCCCCCCTCTGGTTTCTTACAATCAGACTTTTAACTTTTTAAACGAATCCTTCGCATACCTCATTTCTAATGCCAGTAATAAAAGCAAGTTCAATTCGCTCAGCAATTGTTTTGTCATTTTTCTTTTAAAGATACTATTTCAAGAATATTTCCGGCAGTTTCACTGAATTAAAGCTGTAACGTGCAGAAAGTTCACGGGACAACAAAAAGGTCACATTCATAGCTTTTTCATGAATTCATACTACCTAAATGTAAAGCTTTTGGTAATAATTTCCCCTTTGATTAGGAGCAGCTCATATTTATTAACACTGAAGAACTTCGCTTATCTAAACTGAAAGGAACTTCACTTTAGTGCATTTTATTGTTGTGGAAAAGTAGGCATTTGTCTAAAAAATAGTAATGCACAATTCTATTTTACATTAGGGGATCCAACCTACATTGGAATTATTCCAGTATACCTAAGGATGGCTCTGATATTCTCAGATTTTCCAACAGGAAGTGAGTCTTAAACATGTGGACTGAATGAATTCTGAAAGCCAGTCAGAAACTTTTGAAACCCTTGTAAATGTCAGATTTGTTTGATGTTCCTTCAAGGAACAATGCTGCATGGCCTGGCCAATTCATAGCATGTCTGCTACTAGTTATATACTCAGAGGAAGTAGTGAAAATAAAATTCTATTACTAAATTGGAAATGTATCTGTTTAGTGTGGTGAGTGGTGACAGATGCATACCCAGAGGTAGTAAAGAAAATGTGCTTTGTGTTACTATCACTGGGAATGTAGCTGTATCTAGATGGGTAATACCAGTGGTAACCATACCACATTTGGATTTTATAATGATGTAGGGAAAACTCCATTGACATGCTCAGTAAGTTCTAATTAATGACCAATCAGTGATTGTGCTACTCAATTTGACTGAGTATATTCTGAAAAAAGATAAATGAAAATAGGTAGATCTGCAATAAATTAGTATCGTTTTATAGTAAAGAGCTATTTTGGCCGCCCTTGCAAGGTATTGATTCAGTTCACCTGGTTTATTTCAAATTTCTCAAGCTGTGAACACTAAGGACCTCGTATCCAGTTAACTACTGAAACAATGGAAGAACATTCACCAATTATGTAAGATTAAATTATCTCCTTTGACCCATTAGTTTTTAAAACAGTTTTAAAACAAAATATGATTCTTGTATTCCCAGATTTAGTTATCTTTGGGGTGAAACCCTGCAGGAAGAACATCCATTTCTGACTCTTTTCGATAGTACAATCAATTCTGACTGAGTTTTACAATGGTGGTCTGTGAGAAAATATATTTGGAAGCATAAATAAATAACCAATACATTTGTCTTTAAAACATATTGAACTGTAATATTTTAAAGGGAGACCTGAACTACGTTAGAATTTTCCCAAAGGATGGCTCTAATATTTACAGATATTCCAACAGGAAGTGGGTTTAAGCATGTGCTTTGTTGGAAATCTCTGAATATCAGAGGCATCCCTTAGTAAGCTAGAAAAAATCCAACGTAGTTTGGCTCTCCCTAATATAAAATATAATAATAGTTCAATATTATTTTTGAAACAAATGTATTGGTTATTTATTTATGCTTCCAAATATATTTTCTCATAGACCAGCATTATAAAACCCAGTCAGGCACTATCGAAAACGGTCAGAAATGGATGCTTTTCCGCAGTGTGGATGACGTCCACTGAATTATATCTGGGAATTGATTCATCACAGAGTGTTTCAACTGTTACTTTGCGTATTTTGTTGTAATTTTACCTATTCACAAATGTGGTTGTTTGCAATCATTATTTGTTTTCTTAAAACTCTGAAAAGTTTGAACCACACTGCAGATGAATTTGCTCTGAGAATAATTAACTCAAGTTTGATCAAGGTCAAATAAAGTTAATTGAACTTGAATATGGTTTAATGATCTTCATCTCTGATCAGTTTCCTCATCTTCGTGCATTCATGCAATGTGTTACTATCTGTGATTTCTGTACTGAAGCCTTTGATTACTATTGAAATCGGAGAAAATTCACGCATCTATTTTGGCTCATGCTCTATTTTTTTGAGTCGAGATCTGCTAACTTGCAAGTTAGATTCAATATCAGCCCCAATGGCAATTTGAAGTTAAATGTTACAGATTGATTTTTTTAGAAATTGTTATGAACTAGGCTGAAAGTACTGTTAGATTCTTCCTGAATTTCTTTCATGGAAAAAGCTCTACTAAGTATAGATCGTCCACAAAACAATATTTGTTCCGGTGTGATATTAGCATCCCAAAATAGTTGAGCTTACTTCCATGACAATATTTACCATGTATTCTCTTTCCAAATATATAAATAAATAATCTATAAGTAAATCAGACAATATCCTTACAGCTATTAATGCTATTTAATTACATGGACCAATCGTCAGACTACCCCAATATGGAAGATGTCAAGGGGATCTGATCATCTAACGTCGCTGAGGCTCGCGTGTGGCAAAATGGATCTGACACGACAGATGTAGCTCGGGGAATATAGGTCACTTTTAGGTCTTCTATAAACGCCTCTGCTCAACGTTGAGGACAAAAGTGTTACAAAAACTCAAAACACACGCTCTCTGGTGATAATGTATTTGCTTCGTCTTCTTTCTTGATTCATATGTATCAATTAATATTTATTCACACAGAAGTCCACCATACAGTGGTAAGATGCGGTGGGGGGGGGGGGGGGTGAGTGGAGCAACGGAGGCATGTTGTTGAATACAAATATATTCACGTTTAACTGACCTTTAGCTTGACAGTATGTGTGTTGTGACTTTAATGATCAGATAAAGAATTAGATCTATTGAATTAGAATTAGCATAAATACTCATTGAGGAAGACTGGAACAAATTAACCGTCACTGGGGACGGTGTCACACTTGTTTCAAGATATCACGAATCTTAAATACTACATTTCTGGTACTTTCTTTGAGAAATGCAGAAGATGATCTCAGATCGTAGAAAGTGTCAAAATTTGAAAGAGTAATCTTAGATGTATGAAGTTTACAAGCTACATTGCAAATGATGAACAGTTAAAATTCATGTCCTATATCTTTCACAGCTATTCTCGACCGTTACGTGAGACAGGGATTTGATCATCAGTGCCAGTGCAGATGCTGAGCATATCATCAAATGTCGCACAGATTGGTAGGGAGATGGGAGAATAGGATGGTGCCAGCCATATATGGGACATAGTGTAACACCTTATCTCACGATAGCTTGCCCATGTGAGTTCTTGGCTGCGAGTAAAGTGTAAACCAACACTGACTTACTCAGTATTAGTATAAAATATCCTTTACATCTAGACATTTTATGTACTGTGGCCGCTCAGAAAGTTTCAACGAGCTGCCACTTCTTCACAACAGGAAATTCCTGTCATTGGCTATGATATTTAAAAGTTTATTCACAATGAATACCGCTAACACGGGCAGAAACTTTATCTGAATCCATGAGTAAACAATTACTTTTAATTAGAACGGAATGTACTTAATGGAAAATATTTTCAACAATTCTTTTGCTTTAGCTTTCTTTACATGATGGATTATTCAGAAATAGGCTAAATTAATATTGAATCAAGTCTATTCTGTTTCATGACATTCAACTAAAATGTCCTGACTACTAGGCTGTATTGTACAGTTTCGTGGCCTTTAAATGTCATTAATTGAATCAAATGGTCCCGGATCATTGTTAGTTTTCATGTGGGTTGTGGCGTTTTTGTAACAAGCAAATACAATGTAGCCCTTTCGTCTTATGAGTAAGTTGTGGCTTTATGAATAGGTTTTAAAGTGTTCGTGGGGATGATTGGACTGCCGTAAGTAGGTGTAACCACCTAAAAAGATAGTAATGGAAGTGTCGTTAATTGGGTAGTTTATAACTTGTCCTCACCGAATTGATTGATGCTGCTGTTCATTACTGTCACACTTCAGATGGGAGTTTACTCCGCAAAACATTCTCTTTTAGATGTGCTTAAATTTTTGTCGGTCGCAGAAACTGGAGAGTCTGAATAAGACAATGGTTGTGTATTCTTCTGTGCACATATTTAGCATTTAAATGGCCCGTACTGCTGAAATCTAACATTGTAAAGGTCACGTATTTGCGGCATTAAACCTTTCTGGATAGACATTTTACGAAATTCGTACAGTATCTGTTTGCAAATGGATAATCATGAACTGAATAATTCCAGTTGCGCATCAAAATATTTATTTGAAGAAAAGGTCAAAACCATAGAATTGTTATTTTCATGTCAATTCATTTCATCCACATCTTGATTTAGCTTCAAAAAGTTTCGTAATTTTCCTTAACTGTGGAATGTTCAGTCTTTTCGGATTGTCGATGTGATGTAACTCTTCAAATTCCTTTGCGTGATTTACTTCACATCTTTACTTCACCGGCAACACCAGTCTAGTGACGGACATTGCGATGTAAAATCTGTGCATGTCGAGTTGCACAGTCTCCGTGGAGTGGACACATGTGTGTTAGTGACACAGTTTACATTAAGGAACATGTTGCCTTACTGAATTAGTGTGTACAACATGTAATCAATCAAAAATCAATATGCAAAGTTCGATTGCGAATTCTTAACTCTCACATCAAATCAACAAAATCATTGAACTTTCCTAATGTGGCTCCGAGGAAGTGACTCAGAGAGACTGTTTCATGACGTCCAATTAGAGTTACTATAGTTATGTGTAAAATAATCTAAAATACAAGATAATTCTGTTGAAAATAATTTATGTAACTTAAGAATGCCCACTTAATATTTTGACACAATCTTTTTTTGCAATTTGAAAAAAATATGAATGAAGTTCCACACTTTTCTCAGAAACAAAAAGCAATACAGATAACACATTTGGAGTTTTCACAATAGACCGTGTGTTTTAAGAGAAGCCTATTAATACATGAATTGATTGTCACTTTCGTAGGTATTACACAATACTGAGTATAAAGCTATTGTATTGGAAAAAGTTCCTACATATGTATCTGTCCTGGATCTTCATTGTGAAGCCCCACGAATGTGACGCTATGTGTGCGAAAAACAGTTTCTTGTTGCAGTCGGTGAATGCGCTGCTAAATACTAAATGTGATGAGCTAAAATCAGGTCACATACTTGAGAGAATTTAGAAAGTGTAATCTTAGATTTAGGAAGTGTGCAATTTGTTAGGGATGAAGCTTCTTTGTAAATGCTGAACAGTTAAAATTCCTCTCTTAATTTTCGCAACTAGATCTAAGTCAATGAATTCTAGTGAAGCATGTACACAGGCAGTGTACAAGTGATTGTATACTGACCTCACCGCCTCTCGTAAAAGTATTTTAAGAATTTATTCAGAAAGGTAAGGAACTTTCCCGGACTTTTTAGTCGCGCTTCTGCTAAAGCAGAGAGCGCGACTAATCTAGTCTGTAGTGCGTGTGTATGTATGTGGAATGGCGTTAACTAAAAAGTCCGACTTGGCCTAGTACCTACACCCCTAGATTTTGAAAATGACCATTTCACAGAATTAACTAAAGAATCTGTCAGCCAAATTTGGAGGCCATACATACATTTTCCAGCAAGTTCTGGCCATTTTAAAAGTCAATTTTTAGTACATTCCTATA